>JAQQAE010013564.1:0-12702 GCA_029823295.1 Pseudamia nigra | reverse complement strand
AAAACTCAAGCTGGAAGGGATAAATGAGCAGCTCTAAATACCCATAACTTCTGCCCCAAAACCTAAAGGCATTTGCTGCCCACCCTGTGTGTGCCACTTGTCACTGACCCTTGCAACCCCCTTCTCTTTCTCCCCAAGCCTTTGAGCTTGTGTCTCTCTCTGGGCTGCAGATGTGTGTCAGCCCCTGTGAACACCCCCAACCCACCACACCTCCAAAAACTGATCACCACAAGCACAACCTCCCTCCATCACAAGACCTGCAGACCTCCACACTCTAAGGCCCCTGCCTCGACCGCTCCCGCCTGGGGATGGTGAAGCGTGGTGGGGCAGAGGCTATGCCCAGACCCCCGTATCCAGTCCCATTGAAGAATGGACCAAAGAAATAAAGAATAACAGAAAGGATCTCTTTCTTTGTGTTAGTATAAAGGGGAAGCAGACTAGGGCAAGCACAGAAAAAAAAGTGTCTGTTCGTGTGTGCATGTTTGTGGTTGTTGTGGACACAAACATAGTCAGCTGACACGCACAAAGTAATAAACAAAGTAATATTGGACTAGGAGTAAGCCTAAAAGTATTGAGACATTAAATCCCCATATGTGTTTTCATGATCTTTGAGAAAGAGTCTATGAAGAATGAAAGACTTCAACACTTGAATGCAGCCATTTTGTTGACATTTGCTAACAAAGAAGACTCTTGGGGGTAAAACAATACCCACATTATGTGCGTTAGCTTAGAAATTGAGTTAGTTGATATTAAACAACTATTGGTACATAATGGTATATCTGTGTACTTACATGATGTTTTTGTTGAAGTCTGAGCTGAGTCCACAAATCGGGGGACTCTGGGCAACTGGGCGACCATGAGGCGTGCTCCAAAACAAACCACTGCAGTAGTCACATAAAAATATAACCATCAAATTAAAGAGAAGAAATTCCATACAAGCACATATAAGTCTTAGTTATAGACACCAAGCAGAACTCCAACACCAACATCAAATATCAAAATTCTAAAATAGTCCATGGCTTAAGAGGGTAATAGATATTTCACACAAGAATGCAAGAATATACAACTCTGACACAACGAACTTTTAAAAAGCATTTAATTTGGCAAAACAAAATGCATGAAAATACATATATTATTTACTGAAACCCTTAGTACTATGTATTTCCTATTATAGTGTATTTAAATCTTTCATAGGTAAAATTTGCACAAGCTCACGAGAAGGTGGCCTCAGGAGAAACATCAGGATTTTTCGGTGGAGACCAACTTGAGCCATTAACAGACAAATTAGTATACAAGCAGTAATCACTGAAATACAGGGAGCAAACACAAATTAACATATATATGTATGTTTAGACTTCACTTTGAAATTTAAATTGAAAACACTAACAACAATGTTAAAAAATGTACAGTAGTGTTATCTTTTTGAACATTTTAAACTGAAAGTACCATTTACTGCCATGCTATTATTGTGGGTTTCATTTTATTCATCATGTGTATACTCATAGCATGTGTTTTTTTTCCATTTGAAAGAACAAATTCAGTAGGATGATCCGTAGACAACATTGCATGTCTGTCCTGCGTAAGGAGGGGGCAGGATTATGTGACAGTGTAGTAATTGGTCTAAGGCATCTTTCCCCTTGCCTCCAGTTTGACAATGTAAGCTTTCATTAAAATACACAGCAGAAATACTTATGAAATGAATCATTACCACGGACCATTAGCCTGTCTTCTTTCAATAATTGAATTTGTCAGCAGTATCCTTTTCAACCACGAAAAAGCCACCGTCATATTCTGATGATGAAGGCGCTCGCAAACAGGAACGCCTGTATTTCTTAATTATCCTCTTCCTTCTTCTCCGGCCTGTCAATCACTGCTGTTGATGAACCTGAGTCCCATGATTAAGCATCAGCGCTGACATTAGCAGATTGATTTAATCTGCAATGAGGCATTATCAATATCATTGATTAATTGTTAACACTTGCCATTTACTGGACGCTTTAATCTGAAGTAATTACAGTAAAGTGAGTTATAGAATGGGGGACCCTGTGGCACATTGAAATCTGCAGGCTGTTGAGAAGCATTTGGTGCTCCTTTGCCATGTAAAATGTAAAAATAATGGTAATTGCAATCGTGCCAAGGGATTTCTGCAAACTCATGACGCAGCACCTCGCCGAAATGCAAATCTGCATTACAGCATCGCCTCTCTTTTCCCTTATGTTAAGCTGCTTCTTCCTCTTCTTCTTCTGGAGCTGTAATGCTTATGCAAGCCCATGAGAGTCTTCAGGAGGAGGAGGGAAAAAAAGAGAGGGAGAGAGTGAGGCAGCCAGCAGGGGGAGGTAGGACAAAAGGAAAAGTAAAGGAGAGCAAGAGTGGGAGAGGGTAAACAGAGAGGGGGAAGGAAAAGAGGACAAGGGAGTTTTGAGGGGGAGGATCCCTTCTGGGGGTGAGTATCGATCCCATTGGTTTTTGGACGGGCGTCAAGTGCAGCCTGGTCCTGGACCTGGTCCCTCCCTCCCCTCCTCCGCATCCTCCCCTTGTCTCCCCCTCCCCTTTGGTGGTGGCCTGGGGAGAGGATGGCAGTGCAAGAGGAGACTCTCTGGCCTTTCCTGTGTCCAGCTGCGTTGCTCGACAGGGGAAGGACAATACAGTACTTTGGAGTTGATCAGTAGGGACACAGCGTCCTACTGTACTTTTACTCCAGTGACCTTTTCAAAGAAGGACACAGGGAGCATGTGTCCATTCACAGTCCATTTATACCAAATTAAAATTATTTATTTACTTACATTTTCTGTGATAAAAGGTTCAATTGATTTTCATCATCATTTTCTCGGTTCAGTAATAATCCAGTGGGACATGGTATGTGAGCCTGTATTTTCAGATGTCTCCACTATGTTTCACTTTGTACAAATGAGCACTTTCTCCAGCCAAAACCTAAGTGAGGAGTGTTTGCTCTTTCTCCAAATCTGTAATATCAAACTGATGAATGTGTGCAGCTCCAAGGAGAATCAATTGAAGAAGAGAAAGAGAACAAAGCGTTTAGATACCCCTGTGTTTTTGTTTTTATTTTTTCAGGCCATGTGGGTGCATTTTCTTATTGGATATCACTGACAAACTCCCAAATGCTTGTTGCCAGGGGTGGCTGCAACATTGTCGGTCTCAATGACATTACGGGTGGCACCTTTATATCTTCTCTGCTCACAAATAAGTGATGTACAAAATTGAAGTACTTCTAAAATTGATAAATGGCACTTAGAGAGAGGTTGAGCTAATATCAGTACTAATATCATTCATTATTATTCAGGCTGAATTCAGGGTGTGCTGTACTATTTTACTGATCAGCTAATGAGGGCATCATAGTTGCATTTTATTTTTTAATGCATTATCTGACACAAACTAGCGAGAAGCAACTGTCTTTAATCCTTTGCAGTGCAAATGGTGCCTTGTTACTAAACACTGTACATAATTCAACTATTCAGCTCAACTTCTTAATATTCACCACATCACTAGAGACCCATTTTAAGGTTAAGGTTACATTTAAGCTGCATTTTAATGCATGTATTCTGGTCCTACAGCTCTTCAGTTATAACCCTGACCCTTATCTTGGGTTTTTCCCTGGAAAGAGTGGGTGAGAAAAAGTTTCTATTTAGCGTCTGACCATACCGCGTCAAAATTTCCTTCATCCCCTTGAAAAGCTTTTATTTGTACTGTACAGTGTAATTGACAGGAACAAGGAGTTGCAGTTTGATTTTATCACAGCTTTACTGTCAGCAACTTTTGGTGTAAGGGTTAAGGTTTGAGCCATGTTAAACATGACATAACTTCAAATGAAGTCTAATAAAAGCATTTTAAACCTGCGAGGTGGACCTCTAAAGATCGTACATTTATTCTGGATGCTTATATTCAGCTTATATTTCTGTGCAGTCATCAGACGGCTCCCTTAAAACAAGCCCATCTATTTACAGCATCATTCATTACTTGAAACAGGCAGCTACAATTTATGAAAATTTCTGTTTTGTCACAATTTCATCACCAGCAAAGAACCATCTGAACAATGTTTTACATCAACTTTGTAGTTTCAGGTTAAATTTCAGCCACATATTAAACAAAAATTACCACAGTTGCCCCTTAAAATCTAGTCTAATACATGCATTTTGGTCTTACCTGTATCCTATTAGAACCTTTATCTTTATCTTATGTTCAGAGTTCTATGAAAAGACTGGATGTTAAAGGCTAAGATATCAATGCTGATGTCAGAATTTCCCTTAACCTAAGCGTATTTAGTTTTGCAGAGCATCATCCATTATTGGAAACAAGCAGTCACAGTTTGTGAAAGTTGTCTGTTTTATCACAATTTTCAGCATATGGACTTGGATGTTTTCACATCAGCACCTGTATTACTTCGCATTCTGCTTGCTGTCAATCACCTGACACCCACAGGAAGAAACTGAAGTCTCCTCCAGGAAATAATCCTTCAGAAACATGCTGCTTTACAAGCTGTACTGTCACATCCAGGTCGTTTTATTTAGGAAGTCTTTGTTAAGTCAGGACAGCAGTTAGATATTTGGGGGTAGATTTGTGAGAGACTGTAACATGAGATGTGTTATTCAGCTCAGACAGAAGTAAACTGGTCATAACAAAGCAATGTGTGAGTGTGAAGGTGCTTAGTTGCCTGAGTAAAAGGTGTTAGTTGTGGAGGACAGATCAGGGAAAATATCCAAGAGCTCTCCAGTTTGCACCCGGGCCTCTGTGCGTGCAGGAGTCTCATTTTTCTGCGATGAGAAGGAGGGAAAAAAACAAAACATGAGAAAAAAAATAAAGGATGTGAGGTTTAAAGGAGATGAAGAGAGGCTGGAGAGGGTGGGAGGAGAGGTGAAGGGGGGCGGTGTAGCTCTAGCTGTCCGGTGAGATCCGCTCACAGCTTCCTCCCCTCCTCAATGGCTCCTCCGGTGAAAAGGGCCCTCAGTGGTGAACGGATCCATTTCAGCGTGGAAACCCCACACACACAAAGCTCTGAAAGCTGCTCTTATGCCACGTCTCGGTATCTCTTACCTGTTAGCCCGATTAATTATTCCCCCAAGTACAGGAGCCAGGGAAAGGAGACACCGCGGATGGGCCAGCAAGATAGGGCTGCACTCTCTCAACTGAACGAGGGAGACCTGATAAAGGAAGAGTGGGTGGTGGGGTGAAGGAGAGGGGGAGCAGTCTCTGTTGTCTATCGTTTTCTTCTTTTTTTTTTTATTTCTTAGCCTACTGTAGGAGCCTTCAATCTCCAGTGGCTAATGTACTAGAAAGTTGCTCTTACAATGTACCCACACTGTCTTAGTCACAGTAGAGTGGGTAGAAAGAGCTGGTAGTGTAGTTATTCACTACTTTTTTGGGGGGTTTTTCCACCCATCTATCAGCTTGAGCGGCGGTGTGCACGCCACGTGAGAGACCCCTGATTCCTTTTGAAAAAAAAAGAGAAAAGCTAAGTTGTGTTGTTTCCGCTGTTAGGGTTATATACCCTGGAGCATGTCGTGTGGATGGTGCTTTTGGCCAAAAAGCCATTGAAGCAGTGACCAGGAACTCCATTAAAAGTGGCACTTGCTGCATGCCCTGATTGCTGTGGCCACCAGGCAGTGGTGTGTAGGAAAGAATTGGACGCCCCCCATTGGTTTGTGGTCTCCTGTCCCGACGCTTGCAGCTGCCATCTTGGGTTTTTGTAATTGACTGTATGTGGACAAAAGGGTTTAGCCGAGAAAGAGGGAGGGCGGAAACTCAGCAACTTAATGCAACCGCTAACCTACTCACAAAGAATTTCACTAAAATCAAATTAACATATGCCCCTCACTGTGATGTGAATAAAACTATTTTATTGAGTTGACACTTACTGACCAGGTTGGGTCAAACACATAAGGGCTTTTATTGTGAAAGATAAAGACAATTAAGCTTAGTGGCACAAAATACAAGCTGTGTGTTACATGAAAGATGTACCTAACATTTAACTAATTGTATTAATAAGTTAACAACAACAACGACACTAACTACATTGCCAACAAAAATGAACAAGAATCCATTCTAATTGAATAATGCTAGCATTAAGTTTTTTGTTTTGCATGGCTTTTAATAGAGCTTTGCTATTGGATGTCAAGGGATTAGCTAGTTAGTTTATAAAACATTGGCCAAAATTTGCTTTAAAAGTGCTTTGATCTTCTTCATAGTGTAACTTTTAGAACTGACTAGGATGGAAGTAGAGCTTCCTGTTATGAATAATAAGCTTTGGACGGACCTTTAGACTAAGCATGAAGGTGACATCAAAGCCTTCTGTAATCCATTAAGGCTTATTGACAAAAATGTTCACTAAAATGACAAAGATTTTTTTGGAGCCAGCATCACACTTGTAGACACTTCTTCACTGGCTCAATTTCAGTCTGTGGTTGTTGCCCCTTTGTCTTCCGTTTTCTTGTAATCATATATCCTATTGTGTTGCTCCCTGAGCTGACGTCGCTTATGATTTCAACAGGGAAACAAAAAAAAAAAAAAAAGAAAAACAACCCTTCCCATCAAGTCCCGTTTATCTGAGCCATAAATGTGTCAGATCTCCTGCAACATCCTTAAGCTCTGAGCAGCCAATCACTTTTCATGAACATGTGCTTCCTGGTTATGCAGAGCAGGGGTTTCCATGGCTATCAGTCAGCCAATAGCGACACGGCTTCTCAGAGTAGAGTGTTGAGAGCAGGGTCTCTGGGGCAGCCTGTCTTTTTAAACAAGGCCAGACACTTCACAGACAGGGAGAGGGCCAATTAATTCTGCCGGGGGCAACGCTCCTAGGTTAGCATTTGCTTATAGTGATAAATTGGCGCTTTGTATCCACAGTAAACTACCTTGGTTCCCCCCCGTTTTGGCTGGCTTGGCAGGTCCAGGAGTGATGTCATGGGGGTTCAGCCTGATTAGTCGGGTGTGCCTTGTCCTTTTTCATGGGGTCACTGCGCTACTGTCTGTGTAAAATTAATTAAAAGCTGGCTGGGGTTAGTGTCCGCACTAATTCCAGCTAGTTTCTAACATCTGCTGAGCAGGAAAAACACGCAGCATTACAGCAGAAAGAGTCTATGCAAATGTGTCTTAATTTATTGGTTCATAGGTTATGTTTTGAGATAACACTAAGGTATTCAATGCAAAGAAAAGAAAACCTGGGGTCATAAACAGTTTGGAAAACAGATAAGAGCTGGGCTTTTAGATAACTTTTTGCTCTCCATCATACCATAAATAAATAATGCCAATTTTGTTAATCTTTCTACATAAAAGTGTTCATCTATTTGTTCATTTTGATACAGTTTGCCAATTTTGCTCACAGTGTTCAATTTTGTTCAGATTGGTGCTTATTTTGTTCCTTTTGGGGATGGTTTTGTTCCATTTCTGTTCACTTTTGTTACTTAAGTGGCCTATTAATTTTGATAATTTGATATTCTTTATTGATTTGGTCATTTTTGTTTTGCATTTTCATTGTGTTCCTTTGTTCCTTCCTTATGGTCATCTTGTTCATTCCATAGATTATTTAGCTTATTTTTTCTTATTTTCTTTTTTTATTCTTGCTCATTTGCAGCTTATGTTGTTAGCAATCTTGAATGTTTTGTTACTTTTTCATTTACTCTTTCAAACTGTTTTCTGTGTTTTTGTATTTCTTTTTTCCCTGATTATTTTGGTCATTTTTTGATCCCCGTACGCAGAGAAGGTACAAACATTCACATTTCACAGAGAACACAGAAAATAAACTGTTTTGTGCTCAAACTTAGGCCCCTTCCCTTTTTTTTTTTTTGGAATAAAACCTACACTTTTGGTAATGATATCTCACCACAGATAAAATGTAAACATCTTCATTCCTGTTCTCTTTCCCTCCATTATCCCCGTTTTACAAAGCTACCGTGACTAGAAGTAGCCCCTGGTAACTCCACTTGGACAGCCGTGTGCCCATGTGGTCTGAATTTAACATCCTTTATCTCCTTCTCCCATCCGGCTTCCTTTCCTTACTCTCAGTCTTTTGCTAAGTGGTTGCATGCACATGTGTCCAGTGAGCACTAAGGCAACATTTATTGCAAACAAACCACAAAGGAGGAAGAGTAGATCTCTGATATTTATGCTCATTAACCACTATTTAAATACTTCATTACTCCCTCATCTTGTCAAGCAAATGTTGTGTTCCCTTTAAAAACTCTCCCCCAAGGTGAGGGAGGTTGCTCATTTCTCTTTTCTTCGATGCGATGCAGTGTGAATGAAAGTCACGGCCAATTTCCCTTTTAACATGGACATGGGGAAAAACAACAAGTACTAGAGCAACAAAACAGCCTTCAGTTTCAGGAGCAGGATCTTTGATTTGGCATATCAAAGGGGAGCACGATCTTTGGGTTACTGTGGCTCCCAAGGTCGGAACACACAAACCTACTTCAAATACATCTGATTGCCTGCGTGACTGAAACTGCTACAAATTTGCCTAAGTGAAAAAGGACTAAATTAGAGCATAAGTGGAAAGTGTATTTTTCAACTAAACAAATAATCAAAGGGCTTCTATTAATGCGCTTCAGAGATATTTGCGGGTGTAAATCATGATGAAATAGCCCGCAACCCCTTAACAAGGACAGCATCATTAGTGAGCACTGGTATAATAATTAACACAATGAAATATATAATTTGGTTGCAACATGTAAGGACAAATCTTTATGTCCATGATAAAGGTTTTTTTCCCTTTGCAAATAAACATGTTACAATTTAAATGCAGAGAGATTTATGTCACTAGTCGTCCCTATTTGTATTCTAGAACAAAACGTAAGAGTGGTTCAGACATGTTCGAGGTAACATATGAAAGTTTTATTCACGAGTGACAAATAGATCTAGTAATGTTGGCTAACATAATGCTAAATGTTTAGTTAGAATTTGATGAGCTGATTTTTCTCATAGTTAGTTATTGACATTATAGCTCATGTTTCCTGTGCCCAATTATTTTAAATGGCATAGGCTTAATTAATGGTAGCTAGCCTAATGTTAAACATTAAATTTGGGTGCATTGACATTCCCATGTTTGTTTGTCTGATTGTTAGCAGGATTATGCAAAAGGGACTGGACAGATTTGCATGGAAATTTTTACCAAAGGTAGCCTTTGGGCCATGAATCAACCCAGGATGCAGAATCTAGACGATTTTTCACTTTCTTTAACATTGCGAGATAGGGCCATTCATAAAAATCTGTCCAGTAGCTTTTGTGAAATCCTGCTAACGGACAAAAGGACAAACAGACAAACCAACATGATCACATAACAAAAAATAATAATGCTTTGATAATACGTAGTTTGGGTGGACTACAGTCTTGGCAGAGGGACGTGCTGTGTGAGTGTTCTCTAACTGGAAGTTAGGCCTCCTTAACTCCAGCATCAATGACAACGGTGTTGTCACATGGAATACATTGTTTGTATGGCCAATGAAAATTCATCTTTCACTAATATTCCTGTTTACATGCAGCTGTACATAGGTCCATTATAAACCAATCACCACTGTGAACTTCTGACATGAAACATTGACCCTGAAGGTCAATGTTTGTAACCTATAATGTTTCAATGTTTTTTTCTCTGTGGACTGTGAACTTTTCTGCATCTGTACCTGAGATGATCTCGTTCTCAAATGCAGCTGACTCCACCTACTAATAAGACACATTTTCTGAATATGCTGTGTTGACGTCCATACAACAGCAATAATACCTGCATATCCCAAAAAAACATTCCATTCTGAAAAAGACCTAAATCTGAATATCCATCTGGAATATGCTGATTGCATGACAATAGTCAAATTCAGGATATTGGCATTGTCTTATTTATTAACTTTTTTTATTCAGTCAATACATATCTATCAGGATGCAGGACAATTTAAATATGCCAGATATATGTAGTTCATGAGCTAATTTTCACGTGCAATCCCTAATATCATTTTGCTTTTATTTGCCCATTTGGCTAATTACACTCAATAAAACAGTGGATTCAAATGTTCTGAACAATGCTGGAAGCCTGTGATAAGTAATTCCCAAGTCAGCAACATGTACCACAATAAAGGACGAATGGTTTTTAAATGTATTTTATATATGATCATATATGTATCCCGGTACTCATATTTGTTGTGATAGATAGATAGACAGGCAGACAGACAGATAGATGATATACCATGAACCAGAATCTTGCCATGTAAGTTAAAATCAATATAAAATAGAGCAGCACAAAACAAGAATATGATAGTCCAGCTAAGTGGTATTTTTCTCTCCACAGTATATGTACAATACAAGGAACTTGACCAAATATGACATCCATGATTTTAGTCAAAGTATCTTGAGCTGAACTAAAGCCGTCCCTCTGCACACATTACTGTCTGCACATTGGTTTATCAGAGCTGCTGGCTCTCAAGTCGTGCAGGCGTCAGGAGCTGCTGATCCTCCAGCGGATTGGAAAATAAAGGGGAAAGTTGATATCATTCCCACTGTCGGCTGAGCAGGGCCCAGAGGTTTTCCCTCATGGGGAGGTCGTTAGAATGTCAGTCTCACTCTCCCATACTGGAGACCCCTCCTCTCCCACCACCCTCCCTTTCTTCCCCCTGCCTTTTTTTATTCACCTACATTATCTCCAAATGTCACTGAGAGTAAAACCAATAGCACAGGGAGAAGTTATCAAGGAGGTATTATGCTCTTTTGGCTACAACGTGCTTGATGGAAGCATGTAAACCACAGGAACAGAATTGGCTTTGTATATTATATGCATCCAGCCTGATTTAGGGAGAAATTTTTATTCAATATTTATTTTTGAACAGTATTTGAATGTGACTAACAAAACTAGTCTTTTACTTAATGTACAAGTCCAGGCTAGTTTTTTTTTTTAATCAACCTTTCAGTCTACAGTGCAAGATTTCACAACATTACTTGTGGAAATAGTGGTTCCTATGGAGAAAATTATAAGAAATGTAACTCTGACTGTGAGTTTTAACACATATTGGAGAGTGCTGTTTGTGTTTATGAATGTGTTTGTATTATTCACAGACCACATAGAAATGGTTGTACTTGAGAATTGACAAAACTATGTCAAGACTTGAATTTCAGTAATACGTTCTTTGATTGAGTGTTATTTGCATAGTATGTCAAACAAATACTTAAGTTAATCTTGTGGTTAGTTTTAGTTAGTTTTCCTTTCTAAAGGAAAGCTTATGTGTCTGCAAAATAAAGAATAATCAAAATCAATGATCAAAAGAATCAATCTAAATGACTACGAGAAGTTATATGAAATGTTTGGGACTGTTGGCCTTAAACCGACTTGAATTTCAATTCACACATCTTGTGACGTCTTGTGATCTCAAATATGTGCTCTTTTAGGGCATTTTTTAAATATTCAGATTTTATCAATTCAGGCAATGATAAATATGCAAAATCAAAATTTAATGTTTGTTCAGAGTGACTATGTATTTTGTGGAATTTTACAATTTCCTTTATAGTACTTAAAATATAAACTATACGTAAATCATTTGAAATTAGCCAACATATAGCACAGGTTTTTCTCAATTTTCCCACAATAATTGCAAACTAAAATCCATTTGATTTACTCATTTCCACTTGAATGACTATGATAATATGTTAAAAATAAGTTGAGACCAAAGAAGTAAGCATTTTGCCACCACAATCTACATGACCATGAATCTCAAAGCATTTCTGTATAGACATACTTAGCGAGTGCAGGGAGTTTTATCCACTTTTTGGCACAACTGGACTCAAAACACATTGAATTCTTATATTCACTGCATTGCTTTTATACCTCATATTTTTCATTTAATTCAGTTCACTTCAGTTGTATTTGTATGGCGCCAATCATAATCCAAGATCAACCCTAGCTGCTCCACAATTCAAGGCCGAAGCCTCAAGACTAAATGGAAAAAATCCAACAGAACCTCTGAGAACATGTCAGGCAAATATTACTTTTGTCATTTTTAAAGGAATATCATATTTAACTAATAGTTAAGACATAAATATTCTCCCATGTGTAGCCATGACAGTTTCCACAACAAATATCATGTGTCTACAGTATCTGGTGTTTTTCATAAATATAGCCATTAGTTATTGATGGGTTAACAGACATGAAGTCATACTTGTGCTTGTTTCACATTATATCCTTGCATAGAAATGTCAACGTATCCTCAGGGCTATTTGGCATGTTAAAAGCAGGGCGCTGTGTCCTGGCTTTAAGTGCAACTACTGTCAGCATATTTCCTCTGTTGGTCTGGCTCAGTGTAACTGCAGCTTTATGAAATGTGACACTGTGAATAGTAAAAAAAAGAAAAAGTTTTTTCATGACCAGTGAGTTCATTTGGAACAGTGGGATATGACGGATCTTTCCTGAAAGGCTACAAACACCTGGTGGTTATGGGCTTGGACAGCAGACATGTCATATTGACGGCTTCCCCCTTCACTTCAGCAGCACCCCAAGCTCCAGCTTTTGTGGATTTTTTTAACACTCTGAAATTGTCAATCGAGTCAGTGGCCTGGACAAGCTCTTTCTTTGTGATGCTGGGGCTTTAAAATGGTGCCAACCAAGCAGCATGGACGAAGGATTGAAAAAGGCACAATGAGCTGGAAAAAAAAAATCGTAGCTACCTGGGAAACAAAACTGGGGGCAGGCGAGAAAATGTCGAAGAAAGAGAAAAGAGGAAA
>JAQQAE010013563.1:0-12702 GCA_029823295.1 Pseudamia nigra | reverse complement strand
GAGTTTGCATGTTCTCCCCGTGTCTGCGTGGGTTCTCTCTGGGTACTCCGGCTTCCTCCCACAACCAAAAACATGTATGAGGTTAATTGGTTACTCTAAATTATCCATAGTTGTGAATGTAAATGATTGTCTGTCTGTATAGTCATGAGGTCTCAGCCTCAAATTGTGAACCGCCTAGAGATAATCAGTGATTGTGATTGGTGCTATACAAATAGAATTGAATTGAAAAAAATTATTTTCTTTATTTTGCTTACTATTTTGTTTATTTTTGTTCAGTATCATGAATTTGTTCACTTTTTATTCAATTTCCTGATTATGCCCTAATGTCGTTTCTTGTTTAGCTTATTTTCATGATTTTCTTAATTTTCTGTATTATTTCTTATTATTCTTCATTTCGCTTATTTTATTTTTGCTCCAGCTAACCCCATTTTTGACCACAGGTGAAGTTAACTACTGCACTTTGTCTTTATAGAGCACAATGCCGGTATACCCTATGCCAATCTATGACTATTAGACATTTTTTCAGATAAAGAAATTTCCCTACAATTATTTGTTAATTCTAATACAGTAATATCAACACTAATTTTGTTTAGATGTCTGAATTTCAGGTTTATGTTTCGCTCTAAATGTAAATAGCTGCGATAGAGAAAAAAAGTATCTTTAAAATGTACGAAATTCCCTAATTCTAGTGATATTTTGGAGAAAGTCAAAGCTGAGACAACCTGGACGAGTGAGAGCGGGAAAGCATCCGCAGCGTTCAGCCAATAGCGAAACGCACAGGATTTAGGCTGGATGCGCCATTTTACTGCGTCCACAGCCATCCGGCAAGATGGTCCCCTTGCTTTGTCTCCCCTGACCGGAGTTGTTTCAGTATTGAGAGGCTGCCCCTGCTTCCGCGCTATCGAAAATCTGGACTGCTGGTTTACCTGTACCATAAAGAAAGCGCGTCTCTGCCAATCGAGAAATGAGTGCGGCGAAAAGTAGGTAAGAACAGTGTATAATCACGTTGTAGAGTCAAATGTATTTTGCATTGATCAGAGTGCTACATTTGCTAGCGGAAAGCCGGGCCATTAGCGCCCGCTCGCCTGCTACTTAGCTCGCTAGGCTAGCTGAGTGTAGCCGTTAGCTGCGCAGCCGGCAGTGTTCAAGTTCCTACACACGCATTTTCACGTGCACACACACGTCTATCAGGGTGTTTGTCGGTGCAACTGGCACATTCACAGTAGTAGCAGATTTTGTTAGAAGTCGTCATTTGGTTTGTATCGCGGCTTGTTACTTTAGCTAGATGCTACTAGGTAATGCCAGGTTCCAGTTAGCGCACTGGCGCGTGTCTTAGCATTGTCCGAATCAGGGACGGCTGCTTACATTTTTGGTCCGTGCTCATGTATTGCACCTTGTGTTCTTGAACGATATTGCAATGTTACCAAGGCAACAAGGGGCTTTGCAAGAAGTTCTGCACCAACGGTGTACGCAAAACATGCTAATGTTAGCAAGCTTAAACTAGGTATCCTCGACAGACCGGATTTTCTCTGTTGTCACAACATTGCGCTGTTATGTTCAGGAAGAAGAAGTAAGCTGGGGCAGCAAATGCAATCGTGCACTGCCTCGAAAGCGGAAGGGATCTTTTGGTAGAATGGCATTTTTTTGGGGTGAATTTTCGGCCTGTTTTTGTTTGTGACGTGAGAGAGAGCTCGACACAGCTCGTAGCGATGTAATCAGCACATTATGATGACGCAAAACTGCAAATAAGCCGCGGAGCCCGAGTCTGAACAGCGAGAGCTCATAATAACAGCAGGGCCTGCAAGTACGACGAATCACACAAAGCTACCCTAACTGTATCATACAGCAGGCGACTAACCGTAGTCTGCAAACCGTTAACAGCTTTTCTTACTGTCTACAGAATCATTAAAATGGAACATCGTCCACAAATTTTGACATGGCCCGTGACATCTTCTAGTAATACTAACTTTTTCAGCTGGTGTTAGTTTAATACGATGATGAAACAAATGAGACTATATAATTGCAATCAAAGGCATACAATAATTTATCACTTAGGAAAATATTCACACTGCTATTGTTAAGGTGTACATGATTGTCATTTGAAGAGCACCTGAATATGATGTTATGCATTCTCTACTGCTGTTTTTTTTGCTCTGTATTTGTCAATTTTTTAAATCCTATGCTTTAATACATTGTTATATTATGTACAATATGTCCAAACAAGTGTTAATGTTTTTTCTAGGTAAAATGAGCGTGGCTTCTTCTGAATCAAACCTAGACCAAATGGCAGACAAAGCAGAGGAGGTAAAAATGACTTTTTTCTTTTTTTTTTTTTTTTTTTTAAACGAACAAATTACATGCTTGGGCTCCTGTGTTGTACAAAAATCAAAAATATATATGAACACTTTTATATATAGACCGTTTGTTGTCTCTGTTATGGGTTATTGTTAATGTTTCTTGGTTTGAAAATAGTTTTGTTTTATTCTCGTCAGCCTGGCAGTTCAATGGACAGCATGAAGCCATCCTCCACTCATAACAAGAGGTGATGAGCTGTTTTTAGTGCCATGTTCTCAACAAACATAGTGTACTTGCATAAAAATGTTAAAGACCTTTAAAATGTTGTCACCATATTTTAGGAGGCTCACTACTGTGTCAAAGCACACTGGACAAAATGAATCTGACGGTTCGGCTTTGAGTGAAAATGAAGGAGCTGCTTCTGGCAATCCTTCAGACAACACAAACAGCGTATCTAAAGGTATGATCAGCTATGCTGTGACTTGTGGATGACAATGTTGTTGAGTAGGATGCTGATTTTTGGAGACATTTATACTGTTTCTGTCTCTAGGAACTTTAGTGATGAGGCCATCTGGGAATGAAAATAAAGGCGCCATGAAGCTGAGAGTGGATTTAAAACAGAAACATACAGGTTAAACACTTTCATTTGTAGAAAATAAAGATATGTTTTTGTGAGTTGATGTTCCGAATTTGAGCATGCACACAGTTTTGATGTAAATACAGTTGAGTAACCTTTTCCCCTCTTTTTAACAGATGATACTTTGCAGAAGAATGTCAGCTGCACTGCCTGTGGAAAGCAAGTAAACCAATTTCAACGTCAATCTGTGTATGAGCACCCTGCACTTAAAGTCCTTATTTGCAAGGTGGGGATCTCTGATTGTATATAGATAGTTTTCTACTTTTAATGTCAGGATTCACTTCTGCATATTGCTTTTAATCAAATCTTCTCCTTTTGTTTTAGTCATGCTACAACTATTACACAAGTGATGATATCAGCAGAGATTCAGATGGTATGGATGAGCAGTGCAGGTATGAAATGATTTTATATTCCTGTTGTCTTTTAAACCTGATACTCAACGCAATTAAGTGTTTTATATAAGAGTGTTCTACTAGAATTAAAGTGCTATACATGACATTTGTAAAAATATAAGTTCTCCTGTTGTTTTTTTTTTCTTTACAGCTCTATTCATACATTTCATGCAGTTGTTCATGCTTTTTATAATGGCCCTGATGAAGGCCATGACTAGAAAAACAGAATTGTTCTATGAACTGTGCTGCTGGAGTTTTCTATGATACTTTTTCTCTATTCACCTGAGAAATGTGTGATCTTGTGCCAGAAATTCCTACTTTGTCTTGGACAAGACATGTAGACATGCTCATCAGCTTGTCACAAAATTTTACTGATTATATCCTGAATTACTTTGATTTAGAAAATGTCCAATACAGCATATCTATTGTGTTAAAAGTATGTTGCATAGTTACATGGAGAAGGAAAAAGTCGAAAGAGAAACGGGACTTTCGTGCTGTCATTTCTTCAAAATAATTTGTTCCTGGCATGTTTTTTTTTTTATTGATTACCTTAATATCTGGTTGTAGTGGTTTAAAAATAGGATCAGCTTTACTCTCTGAAGTGCTTGAATTTTTCCCTTCCCAGGTGGTGTGCTGAAGGAGGGAAGCTCATCTGCTGCGACTACTGCAACAATGCCTTCTGCAAGAAGTGCATCCTGCGCAACCTGGGCCGACGGGAACTGTCACTCATCACTGATGAGAACTCAAAGTGGCACTGCTATGTCTGCAGGGCTGAGCCCCTTCAGGACCTGGTTTCCAAATGTCACCGTGTCATGGTGAAGCTAGAACAAGTGCAGCTCAAGCAAAGAAAAACAGATAAAACAGAAGAGCGCGAGAGCAAGAAACACAAAAGCAACCCAGTCAAAGAGCACAAAGCAATTGTCAATGGGAAAGAACACCTTGAAGGCTCAGGGACTATGACCTTCTCCTACAGAAAACTGCAAATACCCAAAGAACTTATAAAAAAAACAAAAAAGCTTGTAGAAACTACCACTGGATTGAACAATACTTTTATCCAGTTTATCCAGCAGACTGCTGAGGAGCATGAAGATAAGTCCATCAGGTATCGACATTTGAAAGCCTTCAGAGCAGTACTTGGTGATCTGAAAAAGGCTCACAGTGCATTGGAGGAAGCATTGGAGCCTGAGTTCAAAAACATGGATTTGCAGAATGGTAATGAAAGGCAACCAGTTGTGAGAAAAACTACTGGTAGTGGGGCCCCTGTCCTAAATGATGAGGATGACAGTGTGGGTGATGCCCTTGATGAGGCACCGGCAGCTGAGGTGCCAATTCAGGTCATTGAAGAGGGGGAAGCAGCAGCTAAGGTGCCAATTCAGGTCATTGAAGAGGGGGAAGCAGCAGCTGAGGAGCCAGTTCAGGACTTGGAGGAAGAGGCAGTAGCTGAGGAGTCAGTTCAGGACTTGGAGGAAGAGACAGTAGCTGAGGAGCCAGTTCAGGACTTGGAGGAAGTGGCAGTAGCTGAGGAGCCAGTTCAGGAGTTGGAGGAAGAGGCAGCAGATGAGGAGCCAGTTCAGGACTTGGAGAAAGAGGTAGCAGATGAGGAGCCAGTTCAGGACTTGGAGGAAGAGGTAGTAGATGAGGAGCCAGTTCAGGACTTGGAGGAGGAGGCTGCAGCTGAGGTGCCAGTTCAGGATGATGAGGAGGCGACTGCAGTTGAGGAACCTTTTGAGAACCTCATTGAGGCAGCTGAGGTACCAGTTGAGGGTGTCAATGAGACCGCAATGGCTAATGAGATTGAAAAGGACAGTGATCATGTCTCAAAAGAGACTGAAACAAAAGAGAACCAAACTTCCACTGACCCAATCAAAATCAAAATAAAAACTGAGAACTGTGAAGATGAACTGGCAGAACCTGGTGAAATGACCCTAGATCAGGATATTATGTCCATTCCTCCATCAGTACCCGAAGAACTTTTTCAGATGGTCGAAAGCCTTGCTGATTCCACCATGCTTACCCAGAATGAGGATTCTGGTGCTGATGGTGATAAAAAGTCAAATGGGAACTCACCAGACTCTAATTGGCCACCAGTGAAGAAACTCATAGTTAAACTGACTCCTGTGCCCATTGTGACAACACGTGAGTCAAAGTTGTCTAAGTCTAAAAACAGAGGAAAAGATGAAGAGACACCGGTCAAATGTAAAAAAGAAAAATGCGAGGACCCAGAAAATGCCTCTGATGCAGACCCAGAGCCCAGCCGTCGTTCAAGTCGTTTGAAGACTACTCCTTTGAGGAAGCAGGCTGAGGATAAGGACAAGGAAGAGTCCTCAGAGTCAGAAGATGGTAAGAGCAAAGCAAAGTCCTCCAAGAAATCAAAGGACATAAAAAAAGAGAAGACCAAGTCCGAGAACAAGACAGTGGACTCGGACTCTGATGAAGTACCAAACATACTGCTTGAGAAAGCTGCTGAAGAACAGAGCTCGGATGAGGAACAGGGAAGCAGGAGTGCAAAAAAGTGTTTATTCAAAGTCAATAACACATCCTCACAGGATAAGGACAGAGCATCCAAACGCAAGAGGAAAACCGAAAGCTCTGCTTCAGACTCTGATAATAAGGCCAAGAAGACATCCAAGAAAAAGAAACAGAACAGCTCAGGCTCTGACTCTGAAAAAGAGGATGAAACAAAGGATAAAGTGGACAAAGTGAAGAGGAGATCTAGCCGTGTCAAAAAACAGGAAGAAGCAAAAGAGGATGAAAAAAAATCAAAGAAGACTGCCGAGCATAAAAGGTCTTATGAAAGGAAGCGGAAAGGAAAGAACGCCAAAGCTGCCTTCTCTTCCAGTGAGGAAGAGGAGACGCAGCAAGCAGAAGGGGACTCTGGACAAGACAGCGATGATCAGAAAATCAAACCTATTGTGGAGGATGTGGTGGGAAGCGGTGGCCAGTTCCATCAGTCCTCAGGTAACCTTTGTTCTTAATCCACATTTTGTCATAGGTTGGAGTGAAAATCCGCAGATGCATTCAAAGTACTGTAGTTAGTTTTTTTTTTAAACAAATGTGTCAGTGTGGTTCACTTAATCTACTCTGCTGTAACATTCAAACAGTAACAAAATGACAAAGTAACTTGAATATAAAACTGCTGTAAAATGAGTGAAAATATGAACCAGAACGAAACTGCACAAGGTGATATAACAGTACAGTAGTTTAATGGGCAGATGGAAATAACAACACTGCTATAACATACAGATGAAATGTCCTGTTTTTGTGTCATTATTAAATGTTAATGTCTGCTAATTTAGGGTGTATTCACACCTGGGTCGTTTGGGGGAGTTGTTCTGGAACAAGGAGTGTTTAACCCCAAAAAACGGTTTGTTTGTGCACGTATGAACACAGTAATCGCTCCCGGATTCGGAACAAAACAAGTGAGCTGAGATCGCCTAGAAGGGGTGGTTTTGGCTTGCTTCCATTTGATCCCTGTAGTGGTTCGTTTGTGGTGTGCTAATGCGTTGTGTTTAATGTAGTGTGTATATGTGGTGATGCATCTCTCGGAGCCCCACAGTTCCGTACGGTGGCACGTATTTGTTACACCAGATGCATGGTCTCATCAGATGCACCAGAGAATCACATAAAAAAACTAACCACACCAGCAGCTGATGATATGTGCTTGTTGTTTTTCACATGGGGCAAGAATATAGAGCAGGGGTGGGCAAAGAGGGCCGATGTCCTGCTTGTTTTCCAACTGCCTCTCCCCCATCCATCGTCTCTGCCCAAGGGGCAACGACTGGGGCTATTCAGTGAGGCCCCTGCAGAAGTAACTTTACATTGTAATTCCAGCGCTTGGCTGCTGGGGAGTCGATCCTCCGGCCCCAAGACACTTTTTTTCCCCATAGATACATTGAACTTCTATCTGAAAATACTAAGCACATTTTTTTTCATGGGTCATCATGGTCTCAAACATTTTATTCGGATCCTCTAATAAGTAATGTGATGGTCCATCTTTAACTTTTTGATCCGTTATTAAGATATTATGGCAAATAATCCGACAAATGACTGCCGTGCTGGGGATTGACATGTCGCTGTAGCAAAGTCGGACTGATTCAGAGCTTTGTATCTTCTATTTATTTAATATATTAATAGTTATACATGACACCCACAGCTGCAGTCAAGCGTAAGTGTTTACACTAACAACACTGTGATATGACTTTGTTTGACACTACGGTATGGTGAAGTTTTACTACATCAGTAAGATAGGCTAAAGTTAGCTCTCCCATGAGTCCCCTGGCACGAACGCTTCGTAAGCCCCGCTGCCATTCGTCCAAATATGGTTACATCCTGTTTTTGGCTACCAAGAGGCCGTCCAGGAAGTGACAAGTCGATTGGCCTCAAAATGGCCCTTCAGAAACCAATGGGTGACGTCACGGTCACTTTGTCCATAATGTGTGAAGTCTATGATCTCTGCTTATAGAAGACTGAGTATAAATCATAGAATTCTGCGGAGTATAAGCTTCAATGGAGAACACGTTAGGGACATGATACAATTTGTATAATCTTTTAATTATGCAAGTTATGACATCTTTCAAAAAGGTTTGTTATGATAGCCACTGTTTTACATAGGACTTTAGATCTACTATGGGAATGATGTAAAATTCCAGTTTTAACCTTTGTCTGCAGCCATTCAACCATGGTGATATCCTTCAAAAGTTTGGAAAGGGTAAACTCTTCTATAAGTGAAAACTAGAATATGGCTAAAGATTGACACACCTGGTGCAGTGTCATGCTGGGTTTTAAGTGCTGCTCAGATCACCACCTGTGGTCTGTTAATTCATGGCTAAAAGCTCTTGTTAACTGTGCACTTGCTGCATTTGGTGCAGGTGACGAGGTCGATGCCAAAGAGGAAGCCTCTCAGCCTTGTGACGAAGATGATGACGATGATCCTGAGAACAGGTAGCTTAACAATTTCAGATAATTACTATAATTACAAAAGTTAAACAATTGTTCAACACCCATCACTTGTAATATTACCTTTCATTATGAGTTCAGTTTTTGTTTGATTCTCGAACTTTACTTCATTCTAATGACTTTTTGCATTCCCACTTGGCTCTTAAGCTGCTCTTTGTGTCACTCTGTTCATCACTGGGTTACTATTGTCTGTCTACTGTTCAGTGCTCAGCAGGATTTGTGCTGAAGTATTTTTTTTGTTTGTTTTTTTGTTTTTGTTTTTTTAAAGCCCTCTGTTACTGTATATAGTGTTGGGAGAACTCGGAACTGTGTTCCTGGGCAGAATATTAGCGGTGCACTGATAGAGAATACATTACACCAGTTACAGTATAGTTTCTTAAACTCACTGAAGAATTTGATGTTTTCATATCAAAAGCCTCTCTTCAGGCAGTATTTGTCTTTGGTTTGAAATATACTGAATGCCTGTTTGTCCAGGAATGACCTAAGGAGTTTTACACCGTAATACAGCTGTACACTCAAACATTCTTGCATTAGTCATTTACCTTAATGCACAGAAAGAATTGTCCAAATGTTTTTGTGAAAACATATTTCATGATGTGATTGTTGATCCACCTTGGTCTGTGTGGTGTTCTCTCCCTCTTCTCCTAAAGAATCGCAAAGAAAATGCTTCTTGCGAAAATAAAAACAGACTATTCCTCTGGGGCAGAAAGCTCCTCTGATAATGAAGGATCAGAAAAGGAAGAAAAGAAGTCAAGTAAAGATAAAAAACAGGATGAGGATGAAGAAGAGCAGCAAGGTAGCTTTTATTTGCATATTATTCCCAGTTATTACTTATTGTTGTGTGTTATTCTTAAATCTGCTGTCTGGCAAAAAAAAGTCACCACTTGGAATTAACTAAGCACAAAGTTGTTAGCCTTCAGTTGGGTAAGTCGTGCATTGATTGTTTCCACAGAAAGAAGTTATTTAACCCTAACTGATGTAGTGAATAGCTTCTCAGGTCTTAAACAACTATTAAAGAAGACACATTTCTTGGCTGTGGAGTTTTTTTCTCTGTTTCAGAAAGTTTGAATTATTGTCCTGCATCAAGAACAGAAACCAGTTCAGATGAAGCAGAAATGACTAAAATCAGCGGTATTCATATCAAATCATAATGCGTAAAAAATTAACTCTAGAACAAGCACAATGCAAATAGAACTCCAATTTTAGAGTGTGTGACCTTTTTTTTGCCAGGCGTGCATTTGTCTTTTGTCCTGTATTGTCTCCAACAACTGCTCTGTCTGTTTGAAGATGATGATGATACAGAGGACTCAGGTTCCGAGGTAGAAGTAAAGAAAGGTGGCCGACGTCACAAACTGCTTCGTCATAAACTCTCGCTCAGTGAGGGTGAATCTGGAGAGGAGAAAGAGGGCAAAAATGGGACCAAAAAGAAGTCGAGGCAGAAAGGTTAGTTCAGAGTTTTTTTTAGTTGATTGATGTTTCTTCAATTTGTCTAAAGCCCAAGTCACACTAATTTTTTTTTTGCAGTGAAATGCAGCACTTTTTGGATGTTGCATTGGTGTGAATCTCCATTCAAATCAAGCCAGCTCATGGCATCGCCAGTAGTTGTGGGGTTGAGCTTGGTGTTATGTAGAGTGTTTGCAGTTTTTCAGTTGTTGCCAAGAACCATAGTGTTAGCAGTCCATCCCCCTGTGAGATCCTGTCAGATAGTTACTGCTGTCTCTGCTTCAGATGCCACCAACTCCTGTAAACTCTGGCAAAGTCTTTTTTTATGTTTTCATTGTTTCATCAGTCCTAGAAATGCTTCTGTACTGAGTAAGTCACCATGTTAAGTAATCTTTGAAGATGCTGCAATTTATATCCAGCCTGAAAAGCCAAACATAAAGACAGTTGGTTACCATATGATGCATTGTCATATCTGGCTGCAGTGGTGTAAACTGTCTTGGTTGCAAGTTTTCCAGTCCTGATCAGTATTCTGTTGCAACAGGGCTTTACATTTTCTGGAGTGACTTGTGTTTGTATCTGTTTGATTTATTTGCCTGCCAGTGGACAGTGATGACTCTGCAGACTCCGACTTTGAGAATTCAGAGTCAAGTGAAGAAGAATCTGGGATAAGTGAGGAGCTGAGTGATTCTGAGAAAGAGGGAAGGCGTCGAAAGACCAGGTGAGAAATTTAATCATTTACACTAAGCTGTTTTCCCACCACTGGATCTGCACTCATCTCCTGCCCTTGTCACTTTCCTCATTTGATTCTTTTTTTTTTTTTTTTTTTTTTACCCTCTTAAGAGCTGCGTCAAAGAAGGATGGTGACAAACAGAGAAGTTACAAGCAGAAGAGGAAGCGACGCAGGATCAAAGTTCAGGATTCATCTTCGAGCAATGAGAAGGTGTTGAAATTGCAGGGCTCTTGGTTTTAATCTTCAACTGTCCAAAACCACGTTTTTTTTTTTGGCAGGTTTCGCTTGGTGCCTGAGATGTATCCATGTAACTTATGCTAGTCATGTTATGCACGGCACATAAAATGTATTTGAACTCATCCCTGGGGCGTGTTGTGAGGATTATTGCAGGCACACTTAATCACTGGGTTGCTAGGCCACTGATCAGACGAAGTGAGTTTTTCCCGAGGGACTGAAGATCAGAGGGCTGACCTTAATGTTCATTTCCACAGAGTGGAGAGGAAGATGGTGATGGAGGAGAGGGAGATGGAGACGGTGATGGAGACGGAGACGGACGCAAAGGGCGCAAAAAGATCCGTAAAATCCTGAAGGATAACAAGCTGCGAACTGAGACGAGGGATGCTCTGAAAGAAGAGGAGGAGAGGAGGAAACGTATAGCAGAGAGAGAGGCACTCAGGGAGAAACTTCGTGAGGTAATACTGCAGTGCAGCTCTAGCTGTTACATTGTCAACAGCTGAGGTGAAATATTTAAGACCTCATTCTGTACTATAATAAAATTTCAGGCTTCCCCCTCAGATATTTATTTTTTCCTGATGCTGTATCTCTGCATCATTTATATACTGCAGTGATCCACAAGCTTTCTCAAGGCCCAATATATTGATATTATGTCTCCTTGTGACACAGCCTTACAAAACTACATAATCAACTTTTGTCCATGTTGCTGCTTGTTTTGTTTTATTTCTTATTTTGTATTAATATTTTTCTGGTTATTTGGTAAATTTTATTTTATTGGATTTTTCTTTTTTGTGTTTTTGTTGCGTTGCTTCCTCTACAGCTGACCCCTTTACATTTCCCATGGCTTTGTTGATGACATTTATCAACTTATTTACAAAAATGAATCATTACATATCATGTATTTTACTTTAGCGTGTCAAAACAGCTACCCATGGGGATGGCATAAATACTGAACTAGAAACAAGTGTATGGGATACTGAGCAACAGTAAAACTAGCAAATCACATCAAGTAGTCTGAAAGATTATTGTGAGTAATTCAGAATCATTAATATTTTATGGATCCCCTACTGAAAATTATGCATTGTTCTTTGACAGTAATTTATAGAACTCACTCTGAAAACTACTTTTTATTATGGGTGTAATTAGATGCAGTTTCATATTAAAACTTTACAGCTGGATGAAGCTCATCCAAAGTCAAAACATAATTCATAGTTGTAGTGGTGGAGTTGAGTTGGTCATACTGACGATTTCAGCTGATTTTTGATTCTTTCAACATTTTTACAGTTCTTGGTGGGGTCGTTTTTATCTGGTGCTTAATGAAAAGCTTCTCTGGCTCCGATGCAGCAGCTCTCTCTGTAGTCGTCACTCTGTAGCACCCAAAGTAACTCTTTTCATTTTCACTGCCAGTTCAGGGTTTCCTTCATACTGTACATTTTGCAGCAGTCACCGTGTTGCAAGATCGTTGTTCCCTCTGCTTTAGAATTTTAAAATACTTTTATCATGAAGTCAGCACAACTCCACAGAGAGCTTCTAATTGAAAATACCATAAAGGGAAGGTTGGACAGATTAAATGAGGCTATTAACAAATAATATAAAGATCAGGACAAAAATGTTGATCATTTAATCACGCATTCCTTTCATATTTATCCACATTTTTCTCTGTAAAAGACAAATTTTAAGCCACATTTTTATCTTGTTTCTGAGTTTACCACGGTGACAAACAGTCATTACATCCTAGAGAGAACTTTTGTCTTTCAAAGCAAGAAGACATACTCTAAAAGTCATGACGTCCTGTACAAGTGTAAGCTCAGTAAATATGTTTATTATTAGCCCAATGATTTAGTTCTTGTGTGATTTAATTTCTTGATTGACAGCCAAACTCAGCTGATGAACTGTTTAAATGAACATATTCATATTAGTAGTTTTGTTCATGTAAAAATTAGTGGTAAAGTAAGTGAAATTAACAATGTAAACATCCATCCATTTTCTACCCCTTAATCCTCGTGAGGGTCGGG
>JAQQAE010013562.1:0-12702 GCA_029823295.1 Pseudamia nigra | reverse complement strand
TTCGCTCAAGTCAGCTGGGATAGGCTCCAGCACCCCCTGACCCTCACGAGGATTAAGGGGTAGAAAATGGATGGATGTTTATTTCTGTTGATTTATTTGATTATATTCATAAATGCTTGCTCATTTGTTACTTAATATTTTGGTCATATTATTGTTTATTTTGTTGATTTTTGTTCATTTACTTGATTATTTTGTTTATTTTTGTATACTTTCTTACTTATAGTGTTCATATTTTCTTCACTTTGGCCTATTTAGTCCATTTTTGTTCATTTTCTTGATTGTTTTTGCCCATTTTGTTGCTTATTTTGTTCATATTTTCTTCATTTTTGTATATTATTTTTCATTTTTGTTCATTTAGTTGATAATTTTGTTCCGTTCTACTCATTTTTTTGATTTGTTGATTTATACTGTTTTGGATTGAAACATTTGTTAGTGCATCACCTGATCGTTCTTCCTCACCATTTGTAAAAAAAACCAAAGCCAGTGTAAAAACGACTCCTACTCATTGAGGTGTGGTGCCAAATGTAGCTGAATATACATTTGAGTACTACTCACCTCTGCCTTTAAACCTGAACAAAATAAGGACTCGATGTTGAACTGATGTCATGTCAGTCAACTCTACTGCAGATTCTCAGGTTTGTCATAGAAGTACTTCTGGCCATAACATGTTACTGTGAACATTTCTCTTATCTTGGTGTTCACATGGGCAAAGATCTGATAACACATGGCTTGTTGTTGACATCATCAGCAGATGTCCACCTTTCACACCGTGTTACTTTTTCCACTTTCGACCTCATTACTTTGTCAGAGTTACGGATGGAGATGTTGTCAAGAAAGCACTGCTCTAATTAAACCCGTCACCTAGATGTGACCTGTGCATCGCTCTCAGTGTGTCAGGTGCTTTTTGCAAAACGAGAGAATAGTCACATTCGGTCACCTGTCTGTGCTTCCTGCTGAGTGCCTTCCGCTCGTACCAACTTAATTAAGAAGAAACCGTGTTTGTTGAAAGAACACACCAGCTTTCACGCTCACCTGATTCACAGTCACTGCCAGTTTATCAGGATTGAAGCTGCAGGCCTTGGCAAAGCTTTTATCTGGATTTAAAAATGATCAGCCCAAGTCTGAAACACAAGGGAGGACGCTTCATTTGAACATGGCATGGCATTCTATTTCGAATATCTGGATCATCCTGTAAATACAGAGCATCAAACACTTCATTTTCCAGTGACTTGTTTATGCATAAGGTTATGAAGGGAGCAAGACCCATAGTGCACTCCTGTGACAGATCTGGATCTGCACCAAATCTGTCTTTTTTTACTGACTATATACTCAAGGGATTTAATAACACACCGCCCTCTGCTGCGGTCATGGAAGCTGGCCACCTAGTCTTACGCTTATTCTCGGAGGTTTTGTCAGGTTTGCTCTCTATATACTCTCAAGGTTTCGGTCTTGAATTCTGAAGTGCCAGGAGATAATCTTGGATTATGATTGGTGCTATACAAATTCAGTTAAATCGAATTTGTAAAATCATAGGTATATTATGTGTTGTGTGTAAATGGCTATAATATAGCGTAATATATTGATCCTCATTACCTTTTGATGAATATCTTAACTTAATCAGTTACAAAAAAAATGAAAATGGACCAAAAATGTCAAGAAACATAAGCACCATGCATTGTTTTATTAACATTATATTGCTTCCACCTGGTATGTCTTTACATGTACTGGTCTATTGTGTGTGCCAATAGTCTCTGCTGTTCTTGCAACTTGTCTGGTGGTCTGTCCTGCCCCAGGACTCCAATTGCATGATCCCAGTCAGGTTGCCCCATTTGTGGCATTCTTACAGATGTCACTTTCTCCAAAGCTGTGTTGCCTTTTTAAAGGGTTGGGTGTGTTTGACAGAGGAGTAGTCATTTGGGATTAGTTGCACAGTTTTTGCAGTTCCTATAATCTTTTCAGGAACCAGGCCATTTTTTGTGCATTTGGACAGCCTAGGAACTAGGGACCATGGACTCATTTTGGCTCCTACTCCGAGGCAGTGTCTTGTGATGGTTCCATAGGGAATCATATAACGTAGGTGTTTGGTAGAACTCATAAGCTACGTCCACTGCCTGATACATCAGACTGGTAACTCCTGTTGTGGAAAAACGTACGACAGTTCCCAGACAGTAAATGTAATGTAAATTACCGTAATTACAAATGAAAGAAAGCCAACAGAATAAAACTAGCTTCTGAATTTTGCTTAGATAGTAGGTAAATTTCATATACTTGGACTTTACTTACAGAAGAACATGCTAGATATATCATACAAAGTTAAATTTGGTCCATTTTAATCATGTATGTTCATCACTAGTATAGTGTTACTTGCTAGTTGTTAGTGTTTGTTATAAAACTAATTACCACAGATGCCTATGACTTGCCATGTTATTGTCTGTACAAGGAACAAAGTAAAAAAAAAAAACTGAACTTCAATTTATTTAGGCTACTGAGTCATTAAAAGGGATTTATGGCTCCAGACCATCCGGAGAAACAGTGGCAAACTAGACCGTGTATCTCATGTGTAGGAAACATTTCATATCATGCACATGATTTATAATAAACAGTTAAATAAACAGAAAAATACATGTGTCTCCAGTGATTTAGAATTTTTCATTCTGTTCCCTCTGTAAATTCCTGTGACACAATACATTAAGGTTATTTTGAGACACATCATAGTGTATTGAGTTACACTGTGAACTGTCAGCTAACAAGCTAATTTCACCGGGTCCAAAGGCTAAAAACTAGGGCTGTCAAAATGAATGCGTTAAATCATTTTCATGATTAATTAGATAAAAATTTTTAATGCCATTAACGCGTTAACACGATTAACGCACAATAACTCATATATCAAGGAAAAAGTGATGTAATCTTATGTTACATTTGACCCACATCACTGCCAACTTCTTTAGTATTTAACTGCTTCAAAGTCAATTTAAATGTAAAAGTATAAGTCTTTACACATTTTGGAACAAATGACATTAGTTACTGGTAAAGACAGTGAACCAAGTGTAAAAAGCAAAAACATCTCAGCAGAACATTTCAGAGGTTCTGTTAAGTTCTTCAAATCAGGTGTAATTTCCGTTAGTTATACAAGTTTAAATTAGAAAAAAATATATACATTTTAATGTAAAATAAGTAATTTTAGTCAAGTGTCTATATCACCTTCTATCATGAGTGTTTTTGCTCCCACAAAATGAAAAACAACAAATGGGTATTAATCGTGATTAATTGAAATTAATCCTGTGACCCTGTGATTAATTTAGATTAATAACAAATGGGTCCCTATGTGTCAGCCCTGCGATGAGCAGTAGCTTATTTTTGCTCTCAATAAGACAAAAATAGATATCTAGGTAGGACACCTCTGACCAGTCGGTCAGGTCATTACACCAACAGGTGTAATGGAGGACAAATGGACCCTACCATGGTCCCCGAGTGCCTGTGCAAATGCAAAACAAAATAGTTCCCCTGGTGGAGTGTAGTTCCTAGAACTAAATTTGAGCTGGACAGTTCTTAGTACTGTGTTTTTAGAACTTCTCTGTCCAAAAGCAACCACACCTGCATTTGTTCAACTAGTTACAGTATATTAACTGAGAAAAGCTCAGTTAATATAATAAAAAATAGAGTGCAAAAATAGAGTGGTGTGTTATTATATCACTTGAGTATACATTAAAAATATCATAGAGTTGCCAGAACTGTTCATTCACTTCTCATTATCTCAGCTTTGGTGGTAGATTCAAGTCTCTGCACTACAGATGGAAAAACATATCCAAATCTGCAAAATCCTCTATTTTTTTTAAAAACTTGGATCTGTGCCAAGTTGGAGATATTCATAGAAAACCGTCTCCTAAATTTCTCTGATTTATTTTTTATCAAGACCCATACATTATTAATTAAGGAATTACTGAAAATGTAAAAAGAAAGCACCCAATCTCACAATGTTAAAAAAAATTATGAAAAAAATAAAAATAAAAATCCTGGATCAGCCTTTTTACCTGGATATGCACAAAAAGTGAATGTGTTCTTCCTTGGTCCAAGCTCCGCCTTCCACCAAATTTCATGTAAATCAGGCTAGTAGTTTTTGTGTAATCCTGCTAACAGACAAGCCAACCAAGAAACAAACCAACAGATGCCAGTGACAACTAACCTCCTTATGGGAGGTAACAATCAAGGAAATGAATCAAAATGGACAAAATAATCAACAAAATGAATCAATCTGAATAAAGAAGGGAGCAAAAATAATCCCAAAATGAAGAAAACAATCAACAAAATCTAAACAATAGCAAAACAATTCACCAAATGAACAAAATGAAAAATCGATTGATTAATAAACTGAAATGGCAAATTAATAAAATAATCTACAAAATGTCCAGTGTTAGATATGGGACCTTTTAGATACTCGGTGCTACATAAAAGTAAACAACACAATGAAGTGAAATTAATTTCAGTGATGCTCTCAACCAAATAAAATGTTGCTGAGTCATGAGAACATGCAGGATTTTAAGTATTTACAACTCAAACACAGTGGCATATATAATTCATACAGTGCAGTTTCAAACAGCTTGCTGAGCAAAACCAGTTCTCTTACTAATTAGCTCACAATGAACTAGGTTAAGATCCGTGTTGCTCAGGTATCATTATATCTGTGAGGGATTTGGATTTAGAGCTGTCAGGTCTCTGAACTCAGGTCATCTGCCTCTAGGCAGGTTTAGCTCCAACACTGTGGACACCAGAGACCAGAGCCCACTCGGGGCCTCACTTCCTCAACACAACTGAGAGAATGAAGTAACCCAGATTTCAGCTTGTCTTATGAGAATACAAACTAAGAGAGTTTTTATACTACCAGTCAAAAATGTAAGTGTTTTCCATTTATTATTTATCATTTTCATCATTGTACATTAATGTTTAATTGAGCTCTAGTTCAGATGCTTGTGAGGTGTGGATGCACAATTGAACTCTGGTATGATCAAAGAAGTGAACACTGGTCCACCTAAAAACGTTGGTCTCGGTCCGCTACAAGTGAACCAAATGCAGGAAGCAGACTACAACGCAGGCATTATACGTAAACACAACCAAAACAAACATGTGTAGCACGGTAGCGGGGAGTTATGGCTTGTGGTCAAATGTGCAGTGAGCTGGAGGTAAGAACTAATCTAATCTAATCTAATCTAATCTAATCTATTTGTATAGCGCCAATCATAATCACTGATTATCTCTAGGCGCTTCACAATTTGAGGCTGTACCTCATGACTATACAGACAATTATGGCATACAATTAACCTAATACATGTTTTTTTTTTTTTTTTTTTAGAACTCTGATAGAAACATGGTCAGACAAAAATACAGTGGTTTGAAAAAGTATTTGCCCCCTTCCTGATGTCTTACTTTTTTATATTTGTCACACGTCAGATCATCTTTACTTATAAAGCACTTTAAAACAACCATAGCTGAAACAAAGTGCTGTACATCAGAGACAAATACGATCCAACACATTAAAAAAAAAAAAACAAGCAATTACTCTGAGAAAGACAAAGTTCCCTGACACCATAAACCAAAAGGTCACATAATTAAAACAGCAAACAATACAAATAATATAAAATACATACACTAAAACAATAAGAGCAAATAAAATCAATGTCTCATGCTGGATCAAAGACCAAGGAGTAAAAATGGGGTTTAAGATGAGTTTTAAAAATGGACAGTGAGGAAGCCTGTCTAAGGTTCAAATGCAGATCATTCCACAGGTTAGGAGCAACCACAGAAAAGGCTCTGTCACCTCTGAGCTTCCTCTTTGATTTGTGCTCAGCCAGGAGCAGCTGGTCAGCTGACCTGAGAGATTGGACAGGAGTGTAAGGGTGGAGCAGCTCAGTGAGATATGGCGGGGCAAGAATTTTAAAATGAATTCAAAAATGCATAGGCAGCCAGTGCAGCGAGGCCAGAATTGGTGTGATGTGTTCACGTCTCAGTGCTTCAGTTAAAAGGAGTGAAGCAGAATTTTGGACGAGCTGGAGACGAGAGAGTGAAGACTGACCGACACCAACATAAAGAGCATTACAGTAATCCAGCCGTGATGAAATGAAGGCATGGATCACTTTCAAAATGCAGCCTTGAGAGAAAAGGTTTCACCTTTGCCAACCGTCTTAAATGAAAAAAACTAGACTTCACCACAGAATAAATTTGGCTGTCCAGTTTAAAATCACTGTCCATCTTTATACCCAGATTTGTAACAGTGGACTTTACATATGGCACCAAGAGCCCCAAATCAACAGATCGGGGCGCACAGGATGCACTGGGTCCAAACACCGTCACTTCAATTTTGTTTTCATTAAAACTCAAGAAGTTTACTGCCAACCAGGCCTTGATGTCATCAAGACAAGCAAAGAGGGATTTCAGTGAGAAGCCATCCTTCCGCTTTACTGGTAGTCATCAGCATAAAAATTGAAAAAGACACCATGCTTCCTAAGAACAGATCCCAAAGGAAGCAGATACAGGGTAAACAAAAGGGGCCACAAATGCCCACTAGGTGCTGCAGATGAGATAATAAAATGTGGTGGTCCACTATGTCAAAAGCAGCGGTCAGGTCAAGCAGAACAAGAATCATATGGTCACCAGAGTCTGTGGCCAAAAGAATGTCATTAAAAACCCTCACCAACGCTGACTCCGTGCTATGAAGGGTTTTCCATCCAGACTGAAAGACCTCTGTGATACCATGTTAAGAAAACAATTAACCTGAGCAAACACAATTTTCTCCAGGACTTTTGAGAGAAACGGCACCTTTGAAATAGGTCTAAAATTGGCCAGCACTGTGTGATCCAGGCCAGTTTTTTAATTAAGAGTTGCACAACTGCAAGTTTAACATTGGCAGGAACCACACCAAACAAATTGAAATGAAAAAAATAAGAAAACAAAAATAAACACAAAACACAGTTTTTAAATTAAGGTTTAAAGGTTTTTATTCTTAAGGGAAAAAGAAATCCAGACATGACTCCATGTGAAAACATGCTTGCCCCCCTGTTAAAACATAAATTACCTATGGTTTATCATAGGTAATTTACCGGAAAGCTGAGTTCAATTTCTCTAGCCACCCCCAGGCCTGATTACTGCCACATCTGTTCTCAGTCAAGAAATCACTTAAATAGGACATGCCTGACAAAGTGATGTAGACTAAAAGACCCTCAAAAGCGTGCAATCATGCTGCGATCCAAAGAAATTTAGGAACTAATGAGAAACAAATTAATTGTGACTTATCAGTCTGGAAAGGTTATAAAGCGATCTCTAAAACTTTGGGACTACAGGAAACCACAGTGGATATCCACAAATGAGGAAAACATGGAACAGTGGTGAGCCTTCCCAGGAGTGGCCGGCTGAACATAAGTACCCCATGAGGTCATAAAAGACCCCACAACAACAGCCAAAGAACTGCAGGCCTCACTTACCTCAGTTAAGGTTAGTGTTCATGACTCCACCATAAGAACGAGACTGGGCCAACATATCCTGCATGGCAGAGTTCCAAGACAAAGACCACTTCTGACCAAGAAGTACATAAAGGCTTGTCTCAGTTTTGCCAGAAAACATCTTGATGATCCTCAAGACTTTTGGGAAAATATTCTGTGGACTGATGAGACAAAAGTTGAACTTGTGCTTACTTGAATTTATTACCTAAAATTTGGTTGATGATCTGAAACATTGAAGTGTGACAAATATTCCAAAAGTAAGAAATCAGGAAGTGGGCAAGCACTTTTTTACACCACTGTACTGTATATCAGAACTGCAGGTAAGTATTCACAAGGACAACCAGAGGGCACTCACAAAGCACAGACCTCCGACAAGGCTGTTGTTCACCCAAACTGTTATTTTTTCACCAGCCAAGGAGGTTATGTATTCATGCTGGCTTGTCTGTTTGTTTGTTTGTTTGTTTGTCTGGTTGTTAGGAGGATTACACAAAAACTACTAGACCTCACCAGAGGTAGCCTCTGGGACGAGGATGAATCCATTGGATACTGGAGATGATTGGTGCAATATTTTTGGCAATATTAGCAAAAATGTGAAAAATGACCTAATCCAATGTTAAAAAAGGGAAAAATTGACCCAGAATCTGCATCCTGAGCCAGATCACTTCCAGCATCTAATGGGTTCATTCTTGGCCCAAGGGCTACCTCTGGTGAAAATTTCATCAAAATCTGTCCCGTAGTTTTTGAGTAATCCTGCTAACAAACAGACAAACCAACATGAATACATAATCCAAACTAATTAGCAGGAAAATGGAGGCTCCGAGATTCACCGGTACAGTAGAGCAGTGCCACACAAAAGTGAAAAAACGCCACCAACAATATATAAAAATATGTGAAATTAGAAGAAGTGGCAGTTCAGGAGAAGAAAAGGACAAGTTTCCTTGATATGAAAAACTAGATGCCATTCTTGGCACACGGCCGACAAGCAGAGGAATATGTTATTCAAAGTTCAGTTTGTTTGACAAAGTGCATTGTGAAACTAAAACGTGAAAGTAAACAGGTGCGTGTTGCAGCTGTTCCCATTTGTACTGAGTCTACAGGACTATTACTATTAGACGTGAAAACAACCTTAGTGTACGAAATCAAAATGAACAGAATAAATTCAACCTTTATTCTTTTAGATCTGACTGTATGTTACCTTTAAACTCATCATTCTTTGTAGGGTGGATTTTTGAGTTTGCGTCCAAAGATGGTGCTCAATTCCTTTTTCAGGGCCACAATTAAAAAAATATGGAAACACTGACGTAGGAGATAAACTGGTTCCTGTTAAATTAAAAACAGAATTTCATTCTGCATCAGGATCTGTGCTTCTGTTATAATATAGCTTTTTTTCCCTTTACCTCTGCATGTGTAGTAACTGTGCTGCTTTTCATTCAAGTAATCGCAAAGGTGTCTTTAGGGATTGTGTCGGCCTGATGGGGACTGGAGGAAACCAGGAAACAGCCGCATTTAGGGAGGGGGAGATTTCAGGGTGGAAAAAAGACACCTCTGCTCCCTGGTACAGTACATCTTGTTTACCACTGCCACTGCTTCACACTTCTTTTCTTTACACTTGGGTACTTTGTCTGAGCTTTCTGTTCACTTGCAGAAAGCTGCCATTTGTCCAGGTGATGCATGCTCCTTTTTTAAATCCAAATGAACTCTATAGTTGGTCTGAGCCCCCTGCCCCTATATCTTCACTCTCCACCAGCCTCTAGTCACTAGAGGCTGGTGCAATCAGACAGTCTGATCACACTCTGACCAGCTGGAAACCTCCAGCATGAATTGAGGAAAGTGGCTGCAGAGCTGCTCCCGTGGACAGTATCAATTCCTCACTTTCATACAGTAACAGGGACTGTGTTGAAAGTGTCTCATGACGTACAGCTGACTGCATACTGACTGTGAGCAAAAGTAGTAAGTAGTCTGTGAAAACCCAAAATATCTGCAGCCATCCAGATGGTCACTAACCATCAAAGGTTTGGACACATTTAGGTCTGTGTCCCAGGAAAGGAAGGCTGGTATTTCTAATAAACCTATTGATGCGACTTACTCCATTCAAGACATGAGTCGCCGCTACGTACTGCAGTTGAGGAGTAGGTCTTGCTGTTTGTATGATGCTCAATAAAGAAACTTGCTGCTCCCAAAATAACTTTTAAACACTTTAATAAGTAAACAAACAACGTAACAAACAGTGCAAGGGAAACAACTACAAAAATCAATGAAAAGCGGTCAACAAAAGTAAGGCATCCCCACTCACTCATTCATTCATCTGCTCTTTCCAAACATCAGTCACCTAGGTCCTAGGACCTAGGACCTAGGACCTAGGTGACTGATGTTTGTACTCAACCACGATCTCCTAGGTCCTAGATCGAGTCAGAGTGACTCCGCCCACATCCTGAGACCCACAGCCACATACATAAACACATAAACTAACAATCAAAATATTAAACACACAATAAATTGTGGTGCATGGTTCCTACACTTATCCTCTGCAGTAGAGGCAGGTCTTGTCATGAGTCCCAGTTTCATCATAGTGTATATATTGGCACCGCTGCTTGCTCTTAAAGCAGGGTAATCAATTAATCAAAGCCCCTATGCCCTCATTTCTGCACTGATATTGGGGTGTGAGTTATCTTAAGTCATGTAATCCCCCCACCCCCACTCACCCTCGTTCACAGAGGGGGGAAAAAGCTATAGAGACCAAAGCTGTTGTTTGTACCAGGATGAAAACACATTTATTTCTGGGCAAACAGCTGCATGGGTTGCTTGTCCATGCACCATACGGCGACCAATTCAGTGACCCCTAGTGGTGATGGAAGTAACACAATTATATAGCGAAGTTTATAAACCCAAAAACCCTGTAAGGAGAAGGCTGGGGTGGTTATGGTAGAGCACCTAATCAGAGTGAGTTTGTGTCTCACCCCCTGTGTATTTAATACCCACCCCTCCCATTAGAGAGGGGTAAGGAAGTGGGCCGGACTTGGACTCTCTCTGCAGAATGTAGCACATAGGAAGCTATTGGAAACACAGCCAGTTTTTTTTTTTTTTTACTGACTCGCCTCCTCCTTTTGTCTCTACATCCTCAGAGACGCCACTGTCATAAAACTAAACCACAGATCTACATACTGTATACATTTCAGTTTCTTTGTCACCAGTTTTGGCAGTGTTGTAAAAACATGCCTGTTGTTTCCATGTAGTCTATGATTTCTTACAGACTTAAATCACACAGAATAGTTTAAGGAGACAGCTGTTAGTCTTTGGGGATTTCCATTTCCTTCCATATTTCTTCTGCTGTTTACAAAGCTCATGGAGAAGAGGAACACGTCACCCAGTTGCCAGACAAGAAGTCACAGTAATATGGATTCGGCAGCTATTCCAGTACTTTCCTGTTGAATTTTTACAACTTTTACACACAAATATTATGTTTGCTCTGTAGTTTTTTTTTATTTCCCTCTACAGATCTTTAGATTTTTCTACCTGGCGACAACAAAGAATTAACTCAAAATTCATTATAACTTGACACAGTGTCTACATTTTATTTTACAGTAAATTAGTCCAAACGTTATAACATTTTTAATATACGTATTGTCCTCCTTAAATTTAACTCATAAACAATACAAGTCATAACAATGAAGACAAGACTTCATTTTGATTTAATGAACAAAATTAGTTAAATGATATCAAAATTAACAAAATAATTTACAAAAGGAACAAAATAAATTACCAATAAGCAAAATATGCCACAAAAATTATCAACCATAATCTATAAACTGAGCAAAAATGGACAAAATCATCGAGAAAATGAACCTCATTTTTTAAAAAATGAACAAAGTAGCTACAAAAAAAAACAAAAGTTAACAAAGTAGTTTACAAAATTAACTTACAAATGACAACACCACTTATTAAAAAATTCTAGGAAAATAATGAACAAAAATGAACTTTAAATGACTATTTATAAATGTGGGTTTTTGTTTTTCACACTTTATCTTTTTTCCTTGCAAATCTGTTACGTGCGTTCCCTGTCGACCTTTGAGTTTTTCGTCAGCATGTCACTGAAGACGCTTCAACACGGTGTCACCTGTGAACTCATTTATGCAGACACTAGGTATTGCCGTTGCCGTGGTGATAGAGGTGAGGGAGAAATAAGCTCTCATTCAAGTGAACACCTGGTCACCGCCAACACAGGTTCAGAGTTCAGACAAGTGGGTCACAAAGTATGTGCAATAAAATAAATCAATAGTCATTTTGTTGTTTTTTTTTTACCTGGTGCTGGACTTTAATACTTGTTGCCATGGTAACATTGACATTTGATTGAGAGACAACAGGTTAGACAGTAGTTATTATATTTAGTTTATTTTCACCCATGTGGTTTATTATTTTTTTGCTTTTTCTTAATAACTTTTTTGCTATTTTTCTTGTTTTTTTTGGCCTTGTTTGTGGGGTTTGTTATGTTGTTCATATTCTCAATTATTTGTTTCATTCATTTTTGTCAGTATATTTTTGTTCTTGGTCCTTGTCTGGAGTATGTTGTTCATTTTGTGGATGTTTTAGTTGATTGTTATCCACAAAAATTACCCACAGTACAAAATGCATGAAAAAGATAAATAAAATGAGCAAAATCAAACAAGTAATAAAACAATAAATTATAAATTAAAATGAGAAATAATAATAATTTAAAATAATGTTACATTCAATGTTATGGTTGTTTTTGTGATAATTGTTTTCATACTCTTGATTCTTTCATTCATCATGTCTGGAGTACTTTGTTCATGTTGTGGATATTTTAGTTGATTTATTTTTATTAATACATTTTTTGTCAATATTTTGACTACTTGTGTTAAAAAATGAACGAAGTAATCAAGGGTGTCAACAAAATAAAGTACAGAACAGATAAATATCAACGTAACCTACAAAATAAATGAAAATGAACAAAATAGAAAAATAAAATTACATAAATAGGATATATAATAAAATACATTTATTCTTTCTTAATTTTCTTGATTTTCTAATAATTTTCATTGCTCATTTTTGTGGATCATTTTGGTCATTTTTGTAAAATGTGTTTATTATCTTTTACGTTATCGTCCATTATCTGCATTGTTTCATTCATTTAGTGCATGTTTTGTTTATTTTATATTTCCCATCCATCCATTTTCTACACCTTAATCCTAGGGTG
>JAQQAE010013561.1:0-12703 GCA_029823295.1 Pseudamia nigra | reverse complement strand
AAAAGAATGGCGCAGCTACTCATTACTGAGTCCTTTTTGAAAAATTGATTTCTATTTTAGTGGGTTTTTGGGTTTTTTTTTTTTTAGATGTGGTCTTAAACTTTAGATCAGCTGATGAGCAGCCTATTTCAGTTTAATGGCTGTTTGCAAAAAATTGCTTACTCAAAATTTTTTCTTGTCTGACTCCCATTTTTTCTTTGTGCATTTTGAAGCAGTACTTAGAACCTTCTCAAGATTCAACAGTGCAAAATGTACATTTTTACAATTTTTCAACTGGTCTTAAAATTTTGATCAGGAGTGTACATACATATATAAAACAGATTATTTCAAACCACAAATAACTGTTTGCTTTCTTCAACTTCCACACAGGCTCAGTCATTAAACGCTAATACAATAATAATTCAACATTTGTCGTGATAATTTTCACTCACAGGTATTTTATTGCCCAACTCTACTTCAGGGCATAAAACCAAAGGGAAGGTCACATGCTTTGTCTGCTGCATGTCAATGTCTGCCTGCCTCATCTGCACCAGTAATGTCAGAGAATCTTATGATGGCTGATGCTTGATGAGAGAAAAATGTCAGATGCAGGATTCAGAGCAGATTGTGTTATTGTCTGACAGCAGCAGCCGGTCACCATCGTATCATTTATCTCCCAAATGCTTCCGTGTTTTTCCTGCATGTTGATACACTTGGTGCTTTTGAACATCATTTAAAACACGGTTCAGCTTTTGTGAAGAAAAGTAGAGTTTGTGTTTTCTCTGAACAGTTGAGTGTGTGTTGATGTCTTGATGGAGAGATCAGACAAACTGACACGCCTCCTCCTCCACAGATGGGAAGCTGAAGATGTGGGTGTATGGTGTAGCAGCTGGAGCTTTTGTGCTCCTCATATTCATAGTGTCTATGATATACCTAGCTTGGTGAGTTTCCATGTTTAATTCCCCTGTTTATCATCATCATTCATGCAAACAACCCCCCCCCCCCCAACTCCCGACAGCATCCTGATCTGCTGTGAGTTCAAACATCCCCCCATGTGTTTGTCTTTTTCATTTTCATTCCCATGCTGTACGGTCACAAGAGCAGCAGCTACTGTGCCGAGGTGCATCGCTCTCTTAAAGCCCGAGAGTGCGACGCCAATGGGACGACAGTGAGGGTGGGCCAAAACGCACACGAGATGATTTATACCTGTCCAGATTGTCAAGAGCTGGCACAAAGAGGCAGCAGCTCATGAGCCTCCAGACAGTCCCTCGCCTCGCTCTGTGACCGCTCACAGCGTGTCACGTGTCCAAGTCGAATAGCTGAGTGAAGGTGCCAGTGCAGGTGAGGTTATTTAGAGCTTTTAGTCCATGTAATGTGCCAGCCGCTGATCCTCTTTAGCTACAAGTCCTTAGTGATGCAATAGTTTGTCTTTAGCTCATTTTCTTGTATTTATAGGTGCTTTTTCCAAATGTAAGGTCAGGATCGTATCATACATTTGGGTTGTTGTTTTGTAGATTTTCTTCACTTTTGTTTATCTTGTTCCTTTTTAATTTTGTTGATTTGCTGCTTATTGAACATAATGTAAGGTTATCGCCACATTAAATCAGAATGAACAAAATCAGTGCAGTTCTCACTTTTGTACATGTTATTGCACCATTACATTACAGTACTGTGCAAAACATTTGGAGCACCCTCGGTTTGTTGTCTTCATTCACAAATGCCACAAGCACAAAAATGAATCAACATAATGTGAAAATTGTTACCGGAGCAACACTTACAAATATCCACCTTCTGTTTTTTGTTGTTGTAGGATTGTATATAAAAAAATGCAGAAGATGTGCACAGCGTAAACACATTGAACTCTAAACCAAATGGCTTCACCGGGTAAAACTCCATATTCAGTGTGATGTCCATTTCTGTGGCAATAAAAATTATTTGACATGTACAGCTGAGTCAAATCTGGTTTACGTGAAATAGACCTTGTATTTTCTGACCTAAATAGTTAAAAACATTTTAAGTTATGAGTTAAGTTAAGGGAGGTGACACTTGACATTTGACACATCACTGTGAAGGAGCTGAAATATTTGTTTCTATATTTCCTGTGTATTCTGGTTCTATTGTGCATGTGTACACAGTCTGCTAAAACAACAAACCCAATGTTGCCTAAATCCTTTGCACAGCATCACACATAAATGAAAAAAATGGATGGAGTTTATATAGATTTTTTTTTAAAGTTAGATCCCAATGAAATCCAAGGCTTATTTTTTAAGAAACAATAGGACCAACAAACGGAAAGCCTGAAACAGCATGAGTGTCAAACCTGTAAATCCAACAGCAGACAAACTTAAAGAGTCATGTGGACAGGGAGTCAACAGGTCATAAAACTTTTTCACGTGCCTTAGATTTGATTTTACAAAAATTAGGCCTTAAAAGATATTTAAAAGTCCTAAATTTGAATTTGTCAGCCCATAGTTAGCCCAGATACAATATATAATCTAATGTCCACATTTCTGATGCTTCAAAGCTGCAGCTGTACCTAACGCTGGACATTTTCTTCTTTCTTTGGACTGATGTAGTGTGTTAAAAACTGTAGATTTGCTTGTTTTTGGAATATTTTGTTATTTTTTATTGTTATTATTGTTGTCATATTTGGCCATTTTGTTTATTACTTTGTTTCATTTACATATATATAATATAAACTACAGTTCCATCCTCATGTGTGTTTCTGTAGGAGTGTTGTTCAGTGGTTTTCTGTGTTAATATAGTGTAGTAGTGGAAGAATGGATGTGTTTGATGTGGAGTAGACAGACTGCGCTGGAGTACGACGTCTCCTAATGAGCTGAGGAGATAAAAGACGCAGTTGGATATTACCTCTGGGATTTCTTTTATTCGGCGACAACTCAAATAGAGATGTACTTATCCTCACGTCTTTGTAGTCCCTTCATATAGATGAGGTCATGCTGCCCCCTGCTGGAGATAGACAAAAGTAACAGTATATTTACTGGCATCTGCATCCCCAGTGGTCAGTCTCAGTGAGCTTTATAATCAACAGTCAAAGGGAAAATGTGGGTCAAACTGACATTTACTGAAAAGAAATGCACATATAATAATATTTTATTTTATTATCCTGTAAAAGAAAAAAATATATCAGATGTGTAAGAAGAACTAGAAAATGCAAAATAATGAACAAAATCAAGAAATCAGCAATAAGTACCTGTGTCTCTGAAGGAAACAGGCATTTGTTCTGGATTTCTGGCTGTGTTTGCTGTTTGAGGACATGAATAACTGTTGAAGTGACAGATCAGTGCAGCAGAGAAGTGATCCACTTGTTCAGTTGTTTGCTGACATGTCTTGTTGTTGTGTGTCAGCTCTGAATCAGAGAAACTTCTCATCAGATGATCCTCCAGGGTTTTTTTTCCTACTTCGTTTTTACCACGTGTCCAATATCATCCTCAGAAAGATCCAAATCCTTCAGAGAGGCCTTCAGCAAAGTCTGAATCCAGACCAAAGCTGTGGAAATGTTTACATGTTTGAAAACATTATTTGGACTGCCCTCATCTAACATGCAACAGAACAATGCAGTGTGGAGAGAATGATGATGGCATGATTTATGCTCTAATCCCATGATCATGTACAGCTGCATTTACCAGACCTGGTGGTTTTACTATGTCACCTGTTTATTATTTTATTCATTTTGTTGATTAATTTTTTAAATTTTATTCATTTATGATTCAGTGAAATCAAGATATATAGTGTATGAATAAATAAAACTGTTTTTTTTTCTTGCACATTTTATCCTTTATGTTTAGAAATCAAAATCATTCAAATGCTATGATCTGTACTTTTATTTGAACATCTTACAGCAGGTTGAGATGCCACATTTCACTTTTGGGTCTTGAGCTGAAAAAAAAATAAGAACCACTGACTATAGTGTATTTCATGAGTGTTTGTCAAATGACATAACGTTGTAACTTAAGCCGTATTTCAGTAGTGGTATATTTGCAGCAGTAGTGACGGTGAAGCAGAACTCATGTCATCTTCTACTAACACTGCTTACTTCAGCCTTTGAGGCAACACAGAGACTGTCTGGCATTGCATGCAAATGAATGTACTAATACCTTTTAAGCATCCAGGTTCCCATTAGAGTGTCTGTACCATGTTTGATCTTTGATGAGGCTTCTTCTTCCATTCCTCACTGTTTATTATTTGACTTGTCTAAAATTCCAACTTGAAATGAAACACGGAGCTGCTGTATATCATGTAAAGATTCACTGCTCTGTATAAACAGGTTTTTATGAGGACAATGAGGTAGTACAGACCACCAAATTATTGGTTATACTAAGGAATGGCTAAGGAAATAGTAGTTATTATTAGTAATTGTTAACCTGCTCCCAGGCCATTAACATCTGTAACTGGTTGGTCTTGAGTGGAAGCCCTGCTGGTTGTCTCTATAGATGACTCGGGTGTTCTTTTGGGTATTTTGGATTCACCATGTAATGCAATACACTGTATTTATGGAGCCCTTTACAACAACAACAGGTGACCAAAGTGATTTACAAAATATTAATTAAAAAAACGCACACCCTAGAGGTTTCAGTGTTAGTTAATGCTGAAATTGCAAAATTCATTTAAAAATGTACATCTTTCGTAGGTATGGTCATCTTAGCACAATTACTGCCATAATGAGAGCAAAAAGTACAATCAAAAAGTCTTAAAAGAGATCTGGGGGTGGGGGGGGGTCTAAGAGTTAATACACCAAGAGGTAAGTAATTGAGGCTGAGTCTGAGTCATTATTTCACGTTTCACTGAATATTAGTCTTTTTTATTTTGACTGACAAGATCTTTTTTTCTCATTATAGTGGCACAAATGTGCTTGTTAGATCATTACTTACTCATTTTGGGCATTTTAATGTAATGTGTTGTGTGATATAACACTGGCGGAGCTGAACAGCCATTAAATTTACTGAGAACAATACACACAACAATAGTAAACCACCAAGTCACAAAGACTTACATCCTAGGTCAAACACTGACCAGATTATGTTTATTTTTATCTACCTATTCCTTATGATCACCCATATGTTCAACCCTTGACTCTTTTGTCGTAGATATTGCATTTTTTGTCCTCGTCTCACATGTTGTGGACCATGTCACCTTCATTACCACATGACCCGTCTCCTTGTTTGCAGTTAAAACAGCTCTGTACACTTGAGTGACTCTGCTTTTCTTTAATCTCTTCACACAGCAAAAAGCCAAAGAGACCTCAGAGACAGAGGCAACAAAACAACCGACTAAAACCTCTGACTCTCGCCTACGATGGGGACACAGACATGTAGTCCCCTGGGAGACGATTCACCGAGCAACTCACCTGTCATCCAGACCTCCTTCATTACGTCATTCCACTCACATGCTTGTGCCATGAATGGACACGTCATGAGCGGAGAAATTACAGAAAATCCTCTTAACTGAAAAAGAGACACTGGTGGGGTTTAACCGATTCAACTAACTCCAAAAAGTCTCCCTTTGGTTTCTTAAATTTATATTTTTTCTTTTGCAAAGAGCCTTTTTGACCTATCGTGTTCTACGAAATGCCTTTTTCATCCCCTCCACATTTGTGTAATGACTTTTTTCAGAGGAAAGCCATGTACAGATGGACAGACAGACAGACACAGTTCTCTCTGAACATGGCAGCACAGGCTCTTCCCCCACACTTTTTTTCTGCTTGTCCCTAAAAACGCTGAGTAGCTGGAGGCTTAGGATGCTCTGACGGTTTGTATGTTGCCAAAAGTCACCGCAGGGAAGAGGAGGAGGGAGAGGAAAATCTCCATAAAAAGGTTTGGATTCCTTTTTCCTCAATCCTCAACTGGGTTTTGACTCAAATCTCTTTTACAGTCTTGAACAAAAGGGAGGCATTTCTTCTTTCTTTTTTGGTTCTTGCTTGATTCAGAGGCACACAGGCCTGTGATGTGGGATAAACAGATCTGCGCGATGCTGATGGAGTAGCAGCCTGCAGCTCATGGAACTTAATGCCTGCCTCCGCCCCTCGCTTCGTTTCAGGCATTACATTGCACTATATTAGTGCAGCATGATATGCACATGTGACTTCTTAACCTTCTATTGCCATAAAACACTGCCTCTTCACAGACACACCCATAAAGCAGACCAACAGAGAAGGTCAGGAAGCCGCAGAGGCAGTGGAAAAACATGTTTAGATGTGACACAAAAACAGTGAATCTCCAGTAAATGTATATGTATAGATTTAATTTCTCACAATCTGAGTTTTGGTTGTTGTAAAAGTACATTCTGTGGTTTGTAGATTTCGTCTGGTGTTCTCACTATTTTCTGCCCAGATGTGATTGAAGATTGAACTCTGATGTCAGCAGGACACTCTGGTACTGCTGCTTTCAGGTTATTTTTAACCATGAGAAATCACTTAATCTTCCTTTTAGTATATTGTGGAACAGCTGAATCTTTGCAGTGTTTAGAAAAGAGAGCTCTACCAATCTGGTAACGCTTTACAACAAGGGAATCAGTAGTAAGTGCAATAATAAGCATTAACAGTAAAATACGGTTAACCTGTATGTCCAGCATATTTTCTAGTCCTGTTCAGGTTGACGACATTATGTCATTTTTTAAAGATTTATTTTTGGGCATTTTTGCTTTTGTTTGACAGACACACTGAGGACAGAGAAAGGGACTGGTGAGATAAAGAGGGGAGATGAAAAACGTGGGCCTGGACTCGAACCCAGGCAACTGCAGTATGGCCTGGGTCTATAAGGCACCAAGGTAGCAGATGCAGTGGCCATTAGTTAACTGGGTTAAAAGTTATATTAACTTTGTTAAAACAATACTGAATATACTGTATTATTTAATACTACATGAACATAACATTAAGACAGGTTTGATTAACAGGTACATTAAGGGTTTACATGTTAATTAAAGTTGTAACTACCGTAATATTACCAAGTGGTCAATTTACATGGTAAAAATGAAGTCTAAAGGTTAACTCTTAATAACTAAATAACTAAAGTGTTATTATGATTTATTATTGTACCTAGTTACTGTTTGTTAATACATATCACTGTAAAAACTGTTTATAGCATCTTTATAATTAAACTGTTCATTAATACCTTAGTTGACATGAATACCATTAGTAAATAATCACTATACAATTTGAATAAGTTAAGAGCGGTAAACTGTTACTAAATTGTTGATGCTGAATGGTTGATGCTTATTACCACACTAGCCTGATATAGCCTTACTGTAAAGTGATACCAGTAACTTTAACTCATCATGCAAATGTCATTTCTGCCTTACTGACCAATACGACCAGTCCTGTTATAGCTATGAGGAATACTTGAACAGGCCAGCATACAATACATCATAGATACAGTATACACATACATCATAGTGCATAATACATATATATACACATATAGTACATCACACATGTACACATACGGTACATCATACATATACTGTACGCATATAGTACATCATACTGTACATATATACACACAGTACATCATACATAGATGCATACCGTACATCATACATGTGCACATACATCATACATATACATATACGTGAATGATACATCATACATAAACGCATACGATACATCATACATACACATATACTGTACATCATACATGTACACATACTGTACAGTACATCATACAGTGCATCATACATATACTAGGGCTGTCAAACTGTTAAAATTTTTAATCTGATTAATCACAGGGTCACTGTGGATTAATTTCAATTAATCACAATTAATACCCATTCATTATTAATCTAAATTGATCACAGGTCACTGGATTAATTGTGATTAATACCCATTGTTGTTTTTCATCTTGTGGGAGCAAAAGCACTCATGATAGAAGGTGATATAGACACTCGTTGAAAATTACTTACTTTACATTAAAATGTATATTTTATGTAAAATAAGTGGTACATGTATATTTTTTTCTAATTTAAACTTGTGTAACTAAAGGAAATCATACCTGCTTTGTAGAACTTAACAGAACCTCTGTAATGTTCTGCTGAGATGTTTTTGCTTTTTTACACTTGGTTCACTGCCTTCATCAGTAACTAATGTAATATGTTTCAAAATGTGTAAAGACTTATACTTTTGCATTTCAATTGACTTTGAAGCAGTAAATACTAAAGAAGTTGGCAGTAATGTGGGTCAAATGTAACATACAGTAAGATTTCATCACTTTTTCCTTAATATATGTGTTATTGTGCATTAATCATGTTAATCGCAATAAAATTTTAATCTAATTAATCATGCAAATAGATTAATCCGGATAAACACGTTTATTTTGACAGCCCTAACATATACACAAACAGTACATCATACACTACACCATACATATACACATATCGTACATCACACAGTGCATCATGCATATACACATCCAGTAAATGTACTCATATAGTACATTGTACATGTACACATATAGTACATCATACATGTACGCAGAGTATAGGGTGAGATGGAGGCAGATGATTCACTGTGGCGACCCCTGAAGGGAACAGCCTAAAAGAAAAGAAGAAGATACATGTACACATACAGTACATCATGCAAACACACATACAGTACACCATACATACTGTATACACATATACAGTAGTACATCATACATGTACAGTGGTGCTCCGGCTAACAAATTTAATCTGTTCTGGTGTCACGTTCATTGGGCGAAACATTTGTTAGCTGGTGCCGGTTTCCCCATAGGAATACATGAAACATCAAACCAATTATTCCATTCTGAACCCATGAAAACTCCCATATAAAGTATATATTACACACCCGTACATGCACATTTATTTATTATTATTATTTGGAAAGGAAGTTTTGTTAATTATCTGAAACTGAATGCATGAAATTAGTTCTAAAAATGATTTACAGCCAGAGGATGATGTACTGTATGTATACATACTGTACATCATACATGTACACAAACAGTACATCATATATATACATACAGTACATCATACATGTGCACATACAGTACATATACAGTGCATCATATATATACATACAGTACATCATACATGTACACAAACAGTACATTATATATATACATACAGTACATCATACATATACATATACAGTACATCATACATGTACACATGCAGTACATCATACAGTACATCATATATACACATAAAGTACATCATACATATACAGTACATCATACATGTACACATGCAGTACATCATACATATACACATATAGTACATCATACATGTACACATATAGTACATCATACATGTACACATACAGTACATCATACATATACACATACAGTACATCATACATATACACATATAGTACATCATACATGTACACATACAGTACATCATACATATACACATACAGTACATCATACATGTACACATATAGTACATCATATGGTACATGTAGGCGTAAAGGGACTAAGACTTTGTTCTTCACATCACTTAGCAAACATCACTTAATTATGATTCAGAGGTTTTTAACGTTTTTCATGTATCATAGGTGCTCTGTTGAATCTCAGTTATAATACATGAGGTAAAGTGTAGTAAAACTATCTGTACAAACAAAACTAATACAACATGTTAGAAATAAGATAACGCTTCCGCTGAATTCAACATGAAAACAAACTGGTGTGGAGAATGTTTACTTTTTGTTGTTGGATTTGTAAATAATTTTTTTATTTTTCTGAAAAAACAAATAAGTATGTGTACATTTATTTTGTATTGCACAGAAAAAATGTTTAGTTTGAATATTGCGAAGTGGGTGTATGATATTGATGATTGTTGTTAATCATGATGCAAGTTGTACGTTGTAAAACACAAAACTGAAGAAAAAAGATGCAGAAGAAGCTGAAGGCACAGCCGTTTTGTACAGGTTGTTTATATGTACGAGACAAATTAACTGAAAATAAAATGAGGACACGGTTGTAAACACAAAGAAATCCATCCAGTTTAATTTTTTTTTAAAGGTGCTGTCTGTAATGTTGGTAAACTAAATAGTAGACAAATGTTCATTGTAGACTGTTAAAAATGATTAAGCAAATGACATGCCAGTTATCCTGGTTTACATCCTCATGGTCGTCAAACTAGAATGTCTGCTTTTTTCTTACCTGTACTATATGTTGAAGGAATCTGAAATGCACATCATCTCTCCTTTGTCATCCTGTGGTTGGATAAGCTATATTTGTTAGCCTTTGTAGTACTGTAGATAACATTATTTGACCTCCACGAATGAGTATTTGAGTTCATGTACCCATGAGCCGTGTTAACTGGCAGGTCATTTTCTAATAATTTACTGTGGCGTGTGATAAATCAGCTAAATTCCCAACAGCATAGACTGCACCTTTAAGTTATTTAACCATAAAATCAGTTACGTTAATGGTGTGAAATAACTGACACTAGTACCATGTTAGAAGAAGTGTAATACATTAACTAGAAACAACAGACTGTATAAATAATGGTTATAGCCAAAAGGATGTAAACACTAGTTTATATACTTCATCAATGTTTCAAAGTTTGGAATTATAGCCTTCACCATCTTTGTGTTTAAGAATTGAGAAGTGACAAGAGTGTGAAGCTGTTTGAGAGGTGATCCATGGATCTGCTCTATAATGACAACATGATGCTAGAGAAGTGGCCACTCATGATACGGCAACTATTGCCTAAAAAGTATTTTCCCCATAGAGCACAATGAGGAGACATCTATACATCTGCTGATAGTACAGATACAGCTGCAAAAGAGGCATTAAATGACTCTTCATATTATTAGTTTCGATGACATTGAGGCTAAATATGTTTTTAAACTCTGAAAAATGTTTTAAAACCTGCACTGTCACTGAACTGCACAGTCTGGCTGACCAGCAATCCAATAATGCATGTTATGGGAAGCAGGGAGGCACTTTTCTGGAGTTCTGTTCAGCATATGCAATGAATGGCAGAAGGTGGACATGGCACAGGACCTAGAAACAGACTTAAAAATCATTTAAATCTGGAAGTCTCAGACATCTTCCTAGGATCCATTGTTATCTCTTGTAATCCCAAGAAAGCAGTGCATTTAATACATTCTAGCATCATCTAAAGGGAACATTTCATGGGAGGTGCCTTTACTTTTGAAACAGAATTTCTGTGTGTATCAAGTTATTGTAACAGTGAGACTGATGGTAGTCTCAACTCTACATTTGAGTCAGAGTAGCAGATCCATTAATTCTGACTCAAATGTGTAAATGAAGTCTGAAAACGGCAATTACACTACAAAACGTTCACAATCAAACAGGAAGGACATTGGGGAACCATCACCTTTGACTAAGAAAAGGGGCGGGTCCATGTGTCTGCAGGCTGAAGTGCTTTTGAGGAAAGCACTGACTGACAAGTCGCTTCCAGTGAATGCAGCTGGTGTGTGAGTGTGTGTGTGGATGAGAGTGAAAAAAGGGTGTTTTGAGGGTAGAAGGCGCTGTATAAGAGTAAGCAAGACAAGAGTTTATTTTTGTCTTTGTCAACTGTTCCCCAGTTACACAAATAAAGGAATCATGGTGCAAAATTACTGAAATTACAAAAAAAAACCTCAACCTTGACCCCAAGGGCATTTCCACTCTTGAACATTTAAGCTAAGGTTTCAGTTTTTGTTTCACTACTTGCATTTGGTTCCAGATGTATTGTTATCGCACTGAAATATTGATAGTGACTAAAAGATCCTATTATCTCACTTTGGTGAGCCAAGTATCTGATGTCGACATGTGGTTAATTTAAATTACCTCATTTGTAGTATCTTTAGTTTTCTCTTGGTTTTTGGTTTGGGATCCTTGGTTAACATTATGTAAGTGGTGTGATGTTTAAACTATCAAAAAAGAGTTTTCAGTGTCTAATTCTGGAAGTAAAGTGAAGTAAGTGTGAAAGTGCCTTTAGTCTCCCCCAAATGTAGGGAAACTGCTAGAAACCAAACAGCGCCTGCTGGAAGCCAATAGACAACACATAGTGTAAGATTTTATCACACTCATTATAAACTGTTCTGTTAATTTAATCAGTCACCAGCAAATATTAATGTTGAATGTCTGTCATGTTGAATTTCTACAGAAAAATCACAGGCCTTCTCATAAATAATTTGAAAGCTGTACATTTCTTTATTAAATAGTGTATTTTATTTGAAACAGCGCAGGTAGTCATAGCAGCACCAAGCAAGTAAACAAATTATACGCTCTAACTGCTATAAGATGTTCATATCAAACCATGACCTACAATGGAATAACCGAATTCTAAAAATAGTGTCAAATATAAAAGCTTTAAAAAACCAGACACTTAAAAGTAGCACGTCTCGCCACCGTCTGCCTGTGTTTGCTGTATGAATGTTGAGTAAGTGCAGGTTTCAGCCACTAGATGTCAGCCCTGACGACGACAACAGAAAAGTTGCTTCTTAAGTCTCCACTGTGGACCCCGTCCCTGCTCCTGTCTTTCAGATTCCCTCCCCTGCCTCACACTCTCCTTCCCTGAATCCCTCCCTGTTCCCTCTCTCCTCCCCCTCCTCCCTCTCTCTCCCTCTGTCTGAAGATCAGAGCGCGCTGTATAAAACATCCTTCCACCCAGATGTACAAACAGCCCTGCTCTCATCACACACAGCTCCTCCAAAAGAGGAAACCTGCGTCAGAGGCGACCACTGGCAGAACCGTTTCCACCACCAGACACCTGACCCCCCCTACCCCCCGCC
>JAQQAE010013560.1:0-12704 GCA_029823295.1 Pseudamia nigra | reverse complement strand
TGTTTATTTTATTATATATTTGTTTAATTTTTTATACTTTTATTTATTATTTTGTTCATTTTTGTTAATTTTTTAGATTACATTGTCCAGTTTCTGAACTATTTAATTCATTTTTACTACTTTTGTTTATTATTTCATTCATTTTTCAGAATATTGTTCATGTTATTAAATATTTTATTCATTTTTACTACTTTTGTTTATTATTTTGTTCATTTTTTTCATTTTTCTGATTATTTTGTTTATTTTATTAAATATTTTATTCATTTTTACTACTTTTGTTTATTATTTTGTTAATTTTATGGATTCTTTTGTTCGTTTTTGTTTATGTTTTTGACTGGTGCTTATTATCTGCTGGTCACCCTCTGCACCATTTGTGTCTTCTCTTGGACATGGCTGAATCAGTTTACGAGAAGCTTCATGTGTGTATTGATGACTTAAAACTCAACATCCTATCAGCTTTTGGGAAATGTAGCACTATTGTTGTTCAATAGGGGGCACTACTGGGCTTGTTTTTTTTTATATTAAAGATGGATTAACTCATAATAGTCTGAACTGATTGCCAGTGTGAGTACGCCCTGATTGGTGGCTACTCATTCTGGAAGATGGTGCTACAACTTGGAACAAGACAATTTGCAAGTGTGTCTGAAACAAGTTACTTGAAACCTGCCACAGTGGTTGATCTTTAGGTCTTTTTCTGGGCAACTTTTGAGGTAAATGCTGCAACTTTTATTCAAGAGTGAGCATTACTGCTTGTAAAGAAAAAGCATCATCATTTTGAAAGTGATCTAATCCTGTCAATGTTTGCGATAGAGGCAGCACTGCTTGTTTAAAGGAAAGCAAAGTGTCCGAACTGATGTACTTATTTCATTTTAAATTCAGATGTGGCACATCTCTACCAAAGCCTGATTTACATAGATGATTCATTTTTTTGTTAAAATTTGTTAATTTTACTGATTAATTCATTTATGTTTGTTCATCCTTGTGGCTTCATTTCTTCATTTCTTGAGTTTCTTGAAAGTGACGCCTTAACAACTCACCAGGACACAGAAAATCAAGAGTGTGATGCTCAAAATTTCCACAATTACAGGCAATATAAATGTCCTACTTTTTAGAGAGCTTTTACGTTTATGTTATTGCTGGAGTAAAGATAGTGAATCAAGTTAAACCTGCTCAAACAGACAATCTTTGAACCTCTTTCCATGTGTATCTTTGTTCAGATTTAGATCATGATTTTTCAGGCCTAACTCATCTCTGTTTGATGGACAACACTTATAATGCACATTTTTAATCCTTTTTTTTCTTTCAATCTTCTTCAGCATTGTCATTTATTTTCTTCCAAGTGTACGTATGTGCTCCTATGCCTTTACGTAACACTGAAGTCCACCGATGGTTTTCAGTCTGTGCAACTGTATCATGTGACCCTCGTCATTCCGTGCAGTCTCACCTGTCTGACACGTCTTCCCTGTGTGCGGATTTGGTCAGTAGATCATTTGTTGTCAGTGTCAAAGGTCATTTACTATGGAAGTCAATGAGCTCAAACAACCAGTCATCGACGGCCAAATCGACGTCCTCTGCAGGGCTTTCAGTGGTGTAATCAGAATAGTATTCATAGTCTAGAAGTGAGTTTACCACCCGTTGCGTCTGTTTCTGTGATCACCTATAAAGAAGTGCATGAATTCTTGTCAAGCTCAGAACTGATGAGGGTTTTTTTTTTTCATTTGAGTCATTCCGTACCATATGAACCAATGACCCACGTACGTCTGTCTCAAAAACACTGACATTTTTACCAGCTATGCCTCATTTATACAATAGGAGAAATTTTGTTGTTCATATTTGTTTTAAATCCTTAATTTGCGCTACTCACAAATGGCAAATTAGCCCCATATTTGTAATGGAAAACAAAAATGAAGTTGCATAAAGAAAAGTTGTTTTATATCCCCTGAAAGAAGAGCCTTTGTACTTCAAATTAAAAAAAAAAAAAAATCTGATTTTTTTATACACTCCCACATGGAGGTATGGTTGAATGAAAATCTGACCAGAAACAAATTTTGGGATTTGAGGAGAATGTTACAGAAAAACCACTGCATGGGTGTGTCTAATATTTATTGTTTTGTACAGCCCATCTAGGCATCAGCACTAGGAAAAGGCTAAAAGCCTGGTGCATAAACAAATATAGTTTCAGAAGTCCATAGAGACACATAGAGTGTGTGACTCTAATGCTATTTTTGAAGAGCTGGGATGCCTACCAGTTTTGACAGGTAACATATCCTTTGGTATATTCTCAGACAGCAGGTAAAGGTTTGTCATGATGCAAAACTTCAGTTCTATAGGTCATGTAGTTCTTCAGATATTGACATTTAAAATTGGACAAAAAATGAAGGTCTGCCAAAATCAGTACATACCACCTCCCTGTAATTGGCTGCATCTTGGAAAGTCCTCAACAGATTGCTCTTAAATTTTATATTTCACCCACTGGATCATCAAGGCATAAGTGGTGTTTTTTTAGACCAAAGTGCATGGGATGTCCTGAATATTTGTTGAAATGGCATGGAATATCCCATCTGCTGAGCAGTTTTATCCATTGTCACACAGTTTAGGACGCAGCAGGCCTCATGCAAGAATCATTTAGATGTAGACCACCGGTTTGTCTTTGTGTCTTCATAAGCCTTCACATTTTTTTCCTTTGTGTGTAGTGTGTTAGACTGCTCTAATTTTCATCTAAGTTTTAATTCATTTATCTCTTTATTTGATAGGAGCAGTACATAGCTGTGAGATCATGTCTCTGGAGAATGTATGAAAAATCAACCCAAAAAACACAATAACAAATAGTCACAAAACCAAAAGGCCTCAGCAATGTCAACAACAGCAACAAAATGACACAAATTCAAAACATATGTAAAGATTAGCATGTCATAGTGTGTGTGTAGGAGTGTATGGAGGCATGAGGATGTGTTTTAAATGTGTACTAAATTTATGTAATATATACATTCGTGTGATGCTGTGTTTTTTAATACTGTATGTAAAACACTTTGTGCTGCGTTTATGTATGAAAAGTGCTCTACAAATAAAATCTGACTTAAACAACTGGATTTCTCAATATATTAAATATTTTGTAAAATATTAATAGTATTTTTACTTTGTACAGGTGGTTTTCTTTGTTTAGAAGAAACACCTGTACTTCAGAATTTGACACTACGTGTGCTGGTCATTTTATAGTTCTTTTTACAAACATTTGCTGAATTTGATGTTTCACATTCCAGTGAGTCCATCCCACTGAAACAGCTTCAGACAGGAATATGGAAATGTTCCTGCATGATGGTTATAAAAATATTACAGAATACAATATACTATAGCATAAAGTGCTGCAGTACTCTGAAAAGTTGTATTTTCATTTAATACAGTATTAGAGTACTACTGAACACGTATTCATCAGTATTTAATTGTGCTGCTTTGTTTTACAAAGACTTGAACAATTTATGCAGTAATTTCTCTACAGCACGGGGAAAAAAACAAACATTCAAGCAGCCGAGTCAAAATACACACACAAAACTTTCAGACACTGATGTCATTTGTCAGCAGAGCTGTTTTTTTATTCAAACAGTGATCACTTTACAGTGGGTGCAATATCATTTTCAGTATACAGCACTATACAAAATGTACACGGAGTATACGCGGAGATCTGAGTCCACGTCGGACCAGTCACTCCCTGTTCATTAACCTCCTCATACAGGTTACATAGGTTACAGTCACCCAGCTGAAAATGCATCCATGTTAAATATGTTAAATTTCATAGGGGAGTGAATGTAAACCATGCCGCATGTCACTCAAGTGCATAACTTGGCTTTTATTCTGATGGTCTATTTAAAGTTCAAACAACACACCAAGCTGTTGACGATGTCTCCACAGACACTTCAAACACAAAAGCAGTGGATCATCATCCAAGTGCCTCAGATTGTAGCCGTTGATCATAATAGCAAAGTTGAAATGCATCATGTCATTTTATTGTATTAACCCACATGCAGCAAGTGTCATGAATACAGCGTTTAGGTCATATGTGAAACCGAAACATTCACATTTCCATTGCAATCTCCCAATGTGCCAACCTTTAAGACTGTTCTCTTGAACATACATTTCATTTTCCCAGAGTACATGGCAGAATTCTGGTGCAATTCACAGGTTTTTCCACAGGAAACCAGAAAACGTAGGGCAGTTTCCATTGAGTAAAAATAACATTTAAAAAAAAAAAAATCTATAAATATAAGCATATAATGCCAACTTCAAGGAGCAGAATCAGCAGCACAAGTCAGTCCTTCTCCACTATCGAACTTCATGATAACAGTTCAAAAATAATCGTGTGTTCAGATGCTGATGCAGATGTTTGTCTTTTTGTTCCATCTGTGCTCGCAGTGTAGTTTTCCAAAAGTCTGAGGTATCATCCTCCCAATAGCACATGTTCATGTATATTCAGATTTGCGGATGTAGTTCGAAGGCACATATCCTCGTCGACCTCCTGCTTCCCCCAACCACCACTCAGTGTTCCCATTCATGTCCTGGAATTCCAGGATTCGTAGCTGCTGATTGGCCGAAATGCTCAGTTCATTGGCGCAACGAGCATTGAAGGAGTAGAGAGCATAATAAATCTGAAACAAAAAAAAAAAAGAACAGTAAAACCAAGTTGTGCAGTTTTTATTTGTATAACACACTGAAGCAATAGGGTGATTTCGTGAAATCCACTGAGCGATGTATTTGGAAATGAAAATGACGCTGAAAATGTCAGCCGTTTGTTCATCTTTGTGCTTCTATATAGACCATAACTGTGCACACAATGCAGGACTTAGCGTTAATGAGACTAAAACTAATACTAGCAGTGAAAAAATAATTATGTTAAATACAATGAACAATGCAGCATTCACTTAAAGTGACAAAACTACGTGTAAATGCAGCTTCATTTTTGTTTTCCCCTCGTGTTTGTTCATGATGTAAAAAACACTCGGACTGAAAACTGGAACGAACCTTTAAAAAGTAAAAAATTTCCTTAACAAAAATCCTCATGTCATAATTGGAGGTTAACAGTGACTGGAATCAAAAGGCTCGAATTGTTCAAATTTACATTAAATATGAACAGTTTCACTTAATTATAAAATAAATAGATCAAACAAAGCACCACAATCAAAGTAATTAAAAAATCTGGGACTGAATATAAAAACGTACTAAAAAAAAAATCTAATAAGTGTGTTTTATTTATCCGCCCAAAGGCAGTATTTCTAGCAGAGAAAGCCTAATATTTGCTACCAACTACTTTCAAAGCCAAGTTCTGTTGATATTAATAATTTCTTAATCATCCTATTGGTGTTGTATTGAAATTAAAGCTGACATTTAAAAGTCCAGAAAAGGGCATAGGATTTTTAGGGTAATCCAGTAATTTTATTCAGATGTTAAGTATTTTGTTATAGGTTTTATTTATTGTGTTGTTACATCTGCTCAGTTGTGTTCATTTTATTGATTATGACTGAATGTTTTGTTTTAACCATTTTACTAAATCTTTATTCATCTTTTCTTTAGTTGGGCAATAATTTTGATATTTTGGTTATTTTGGTCATGTTCATCATTTTGAGTTTCTTTTTATTAATATTTTGTTTGTTTGTTTGTCTTGATTTTGTTGCTTTTAAATAAAACCTGGTGACTGTTTGGGTTCAGTAACATCGAACAGAGAGATACTGTGTGCTTTTTTTTTTTGCTTGTTTTAAATTTGAATCAGGAATAGAAATCTGTGCACTGTCTCTGATAACTATGTCAAGTCAAGTTTGCCACAGTTATGAAATGTTACTTTTTCCCCACACTGTGTGGCCCTAAATGCATTCATAAAACCTATCAGGAAACTAAACTCAAATCAGAAACCAAACAGGAAGACAAAATAAAATCTATTCATATTAAATAAGTCTGTACAGCAGTTGAACTCACCTGTTGACCGTCTAAATCTCTGTCATCTTCCGGTTCAGGCTCCGGTTCGATGTACTCGTCTCTGGAGTAAACTGACTTTGTTTGGACACTGTCTCCGTTTTTCCACTGGTATGTGTTGTAGGATTTGTCCGTGTGCCCGTACCGCTGTGATCGACCGTTTCTGTGTGAGGAACTGTGTGAAGAGTCCGTCTCCGAGAGGTCTGACGTCTCCTTGTATGGACTTGTGTGACTGGTGTCGTAGGAGTCTCTGTGATCGGCAGAGTGCCGGCAGGAAGGGTCTGCGTCTCTGTGACTGGGTGAACCGCGGTGGGTTTGTTCTGAGAATCTCGAGGGATTTCGGGGAGAGGAGTTTATGGAGTTGCTCTGACTGGCAGATTCAGGGTTAGGTGCATCTCTGTAGTGACTCCTGCGAGACGAGGTAGAGTCCAGTGATGGGTGTGGTGATGAATGACTTTGGGGCTGTGTTGTGGAAAAGCTGACAGTGGCTGTTTCCTGGTTAAAGGTCAGGGTGCTGTTGCTGTTCTGGCGGGAGAAAACAGGGGAGGAGCCTCCGTAGCCTGACTCATTGGACGACTGACTCTCAATGGACACGTCCGAGTGGCTCCGGCGCGGGTTATACGGCTTCAGGAAGGAGCTGTACACAAAGCCCTTGTTCACTGCAAAACAACATAAAGAATGGAAGCAGGTTTATACAGCAGAATTAATTCACCGCTGTTGTTGAAGACGTCAAAACACTAATTCAGAAGTTACCCGAGTGGTTAATTGTGCAAAACAAATGCCTACCTCCGTTATCAATTAGCCATCGGTTATTGCTGCCCATGGGGTCTTGTTGCTTGATTACAGCTACAAGATCTCCCTCCAGTACAGAAACATCCAGATCCTGGGCAGCATTGAAATTCCTCTCTGCCTGGAAAAGTTTCTCAGGGCCGTAACGCGCCATCAGCGCTGCACGGTGCTCATCTGTCTGCAAGATGGAGTTGGGCTGAAAGCGACAAAGAACAAAGCTTACAAATACAGTACATCAGAATTGTTCATTTCACTACCAAGTATGTTATGGCACCCGGGTTTGACCAAAATGTTTTCAGGGCTGATACACATACATATTTTTAGTAATTAAAAGGTGTTGGCAGATGATTTAACTCGCTGTCAAACAATTAGCAGAGCTTACATATTGACCAGCTTCAGTAGTCGAACAGTGTTGTATCTCTGTGGTAAAACTCTCCCCCATCTGGTAATAGGAGGGAGTGTTAATTTCTGAATTTCACAATAACTCATATTTGGAAGCAGTATAGAATATAGAATCTCACTGCCAGAATTTAAGAATAACGCAAACTCCAATGGGACAGTTTGTTGCAACTCCTTTAAGCATCACTGAAAAAGAACATTAGGAGTTTATTTCAGAAGACAAAGCAAATGAAGTATTAGTAAAATAATGTCACGAATGGTAAAAAATGTATACAAATTTGAACTGAATATTGTGAATCCTGGATCCAATAAGTGGTCCCTACATGGTATGATGGAGTTGAACTCACAGGTCCTTGAATCTGCTTTTTTGCCGTCTGCTTCTCCAGAGTTTTCTTTTCGAAGGGTTTCTTTGCGGGGGCGGCAGGGGGCAGGTTCTCTGGGCAGAAACTAAAGCTCTGAAGAAGCTGGAGAACTCGGCCGTGCTCTTCTTGGAACTTTGCGATCAGGTTTCCCTCAGTGCCAACTCTAGCAAACTGAAAGCCAAAAAAAAAAATGCAACTGTTATCAAAACTGAATGGTTGACTTTTTTTTTTTTAAAGCTGGAAATTTCACCCAATAACGGGTTGATTAACAATAAAGTTTTCAAAAGATCATACAACCGAGTAAAAATTACATTCAACAATGCAAGAAAGCTTCAAAGATATTAAAATAAGATATACTCATGGCTGTTATCTGTTATTTCACCCTAATATTTATAAATGAAGACTTTCCTCATAATACCTGAGAGACTAAAATGTTTGGACGAGTCAGTTCCTCAAAATGAAACAAAAACCATGTGAAATTATAAAAAACAAGCTGAAAAATGTCACAACCTGTAGGAGTGGTTTGAGTTCTCCAAGTGTGGTCTTCATGAAGTCCTTCTGGGCCTGAGCGAAGGACCTCACGCAGCCCGTGAACAGCTCCTCCGCAGCAATATAGAACTTTGGAAGCTCGTCCAGGAGTTGGGCGTTGAGTGCCTCGTAGGTGTTACGCGCCCTCTGCAGCTCGTCCTGGACGCGGCGGTCTTTAAGGCGTTCTGCACGTTCCTTGCAGTTGTCATAGTCCAGTAGCTTGTCGAAGCGTTTTTGGATGAGTTTGTGGGGACCGGCGAACATGAGGAGGAGCTGGGTGAGGGGATTGATGACTAAGGCCTCTGTACGTTCCTTCTGCTCAGACGACGGTGATGACGGGGAAAAAAGGGTTTGGTGGTCAGACACAAAGCCATTTGCAATGAATCCTATATTAATCAAGAGGAAGAGGTCTTACAAATTCAGTAAACTGTTTGTCGCTGATGCAGCGGTGAGCCCTCTGGAAGCGTTCTGGGTCCAGGATGCTGCGCTCTGTGTAGATGTCAGATAAACTAATGGCTGCCAGGACCTTCACTGAGGCCGACTCCTGAAGGGGAGGAATTTCAAAAACTTACAATACATACTGTAGTAAGACGAGGATCAAATGCTACTGGGAAATTGATCTGTTTGTATTTTCAAGCATTTAATTCCAGTGGTGGAAGCCTTTTAAAGCCTTTGAAGTACACTACCAGACAACAGCTTGAATGCACAGTCTCTTTTACAATCTTTTTCCTGAGCATTAGTGTACAAACTGTGAAAGAACACGTATGAAATCATAATAGTAAAGAAAATCCTATCGCAGTCCTCATAAGATCCAATTTCATCATGACATTTGATGATTTTGGCGACTGCACTTGAAGACACTTACCAAGTGACAAAATTGATTTGTACAGTAGTTGTAGTAGCACTAACATGGCTATTGACTCTGTACGCACCCTTCCTCTGCACAACACAACTGATGGTCAAAAGCACATTAAGAAGGCAAGAAATGGCACAAATTAGCTCTTGACAAGACACACCTGTGATTTGGAAACCGTTGCCATTGTTCTGGGTTGTTACTACATCATTCCGTTCATGTTCTTTCACAGTTTGGATGTCTTGACTATTAATGTACAATGTTCAAATCACATTTGGTCCAAACTGAGTTCAGACTGGAACTGGACTTTATAACACCTGTAACAAACTGCTGCGAGGCGATCATATACAATAGTTTCATCATTTAATTTCAGAAAAAAATGTGGTGTCAAATTTGCGCTCCAAAATGCAGGAAAAACAGAGGAAATACTGCGCTTTCACTTCTGTGTTTGGATGGAATATGAACAAAATATTCAAGATGTACAAAGATGAAGAAAATATTCAAAAAAGACAACAAAGGTACAAAGAAAATGAATAAAATAAGGGAACTGAACAAAAAACATGCAAAATAATAAACAAAATAAAGAAAGCAAGAACAAAATGAGGGAAAGATAAAAAAAAACTCAAAACTAGACAAAATAAGAAGGAAAGTGAATGAAAACAAAGAAAATGAACACAGAGAGAAAGGAAGTAAAGCAAAGTGAACAAAAATTGTCCAAAAAAAAAAAAAAAAAAATCACAGAAATTAACAAAATTGAATAAAAGATGAACAATATAATGAAGGAAATGACCAAGTAATCAAATAAGTAATTTTTCCCTCTTTCACTGTTTGCCGAGTTATGGCTCTTTAAAAGTTCTCTTACCCTTATATGTTGCAGGTACAAGGAAATGTCCCGAATAAAAGACTTAATGAGCCTCTCCTGCAGCCTGAACTTCTTTTCCGCCTCGTCAAACGCTTCATCCTTCACCTACAAATGTAACACAAATGATTTATTCACAACAGTCTGTGAATCTTCTCTTTATTTGGTAAAGAGGAGCTCAGAGTACTGAGCATGTACCTGGGGTGAAATTCCCGTAAGGTGCTTGAGGTGGCTGCTGACTCGGTTGGATTTCTTGATAATGGAGTGCATGCTCAGCTTTGAGATCTTATCAATGAATGTGTCCTCGTCTCCTTTCCTGTACTTCATCACTGTGGACATTTTAACCAGTTCAGAAGTCCTGTTTTAGATGTTACAAAAAGGTGTACTGGTTGAAAAAGGACCAGTTTACGAGTCTTACCGAGGTCTTTCCTGCGTTTGTACTCGTTGATGTTTACGTTGATCTCCTTGACAGCCTGCAGAGCCTGCGTCAGCTCGAGTCGGTCGTGGTGGCTCTCCGGGGTGGCGCCCAGAAGCTCCATGAGCAGCAGCGGGTAACGCATCACCCGTTGTACCGGCTTGATCAAGAAGGAACCGAGGTTGATGTAGTTTGTTTTCCCCCTAAAAAAAGAGGCGGGTGATGTTTCAGAAGAAGCTAAAGTTAGAACTGAGAGCCACAGCCACGACTACGGGAATATGTTGCCATGTTTTTTCCATGTTGATGCAGCGCATGTAACAGTATGCAGCCATCATCATACAGTATGACATGTACTATGATGATGACACATACTGGGAGACAACAGGGAAACCACAAAATAAAAAAAATAAAAAAAATAAAAACATTGATTTGCTTAGTATGAATACAATCTACAGGACAAACAGCAACCGATTCAAAAGCACTTTGGTTGTTTTCTGCCAGCAGATGATTTATTTCTGTGTTTAAGCCTTTACGTCAGGTAATTTCAGTGACGGGTTATATGAAATGCACCCAGAATGCATACAGCTTATTTGGTTTTAGTCTCACCTCATTGGTGTCATACATGTGGATTTCAAGTGGAACAACAATGATTTGCCAGTTGTTAAAATTAGATTAAAAAAAAAAAAAATAGACTTAACTTTTGGGCCCAGGCTAATAACATTTTTGCTCTGATTTCTGTTCATTGTTGGATCATTTTGTCTATTTTTGCTTAGTTTTCTTGATTATTTGATTCACTTTTCAGGTAATGTCTGACATTTTATATGAAATACAGATTGCATGCAGCTCATTTGGTTTTAGTCTCATAGTGTATCATTGGTCTCATACTTGTGGATTTCTGTGGAATTCATATACCCAGTTGTGCGTAACTAATTAGATGTGTAAATTATGGATCCTGTTAGTAACATTTTTGTTCATTTTTCACTTCACTGTTGGATCATTTTGTCTATTTTTGCTTAGTTTTTGTTGAATGTGTTTATTATTTTGCTCATTTTTTTCCATTTGTGAATATATGAATTTCTGCTCATTTTGCTGCTTAATTTTTTCCATTTTTTGTTCCATTTGTAAACTTATGCAGTACAGGTACACACTGATGCATTAATAATTTATCAGAACACAGAAAATGTAGTGTTTGATGCTCAAAATTTGCCCTGCAGATGTTTTGAACATTAACTTACACTAGTGACTTGCATTGCTGTTTTAGTCCAGAAGATGGCATTACATGCATTTTCCAGGATCAGCTGTCACTTTTGAGTGGAGGGGTCATGGATATATTCAGTATTTCTCTTCACATTAAACAATAAGCACATGCAAACACAAAGCAGTCCGAGTCCATCTCAGTCCATGGACGGAAACTGAAATGAACTTATGAGCAGCACTGGCTTTCAACACTTCCTTACTCGGCACATGTTTACAATTTTACGTATCACACAAAATAACACACACACACACACAGGTCATTTCCCGGGGGGGTTAGTGAGTAAGAGGCATGCGGTCAAGACGATGCTCATGCTGCAAAAGGTGACGACTTACCACTCGCGATAAATGGCCCTGTTTGGAGGAAGGATGGGAGAGGACAGAAAGACGACAAAGACAGGATTCATGAGCATGTGACAAATTATTTCATATTTAAAACATTCACACAGTTCAACAGGCTTCTTCATTGACCACATAAACCCACAGAATTTGATGTAAAGGTCAAGACATCGGTTCTGTCGGCGCAAAGGTCAGTAACAAGAACTGAGTGATGTGTGATTTATTTCGTGACAAATCTGACTCCTTCCCTCAATTATCCACCATCTTAGAGAAAATGTGGTGGCAAATTTGCAGCAACTATAAAATCCACGTAAAAATCAAGGTGCTTTGGATTTGTTCCTGGGTGATGTGACTCAAATTGAACAAAATAATGACAAAATGATGGAAGGAAATGAGCAAAACTGAGCAAAATAAGAAAGCAGAATGAAGAAAAATGCACAAATTAAACAAAAATGATTTCAGAAAGACAGACAAATGAGTAAAAACAAAATAATCAAGAAAATGAAGGATAAGAAGGAAAATATAGAGTATACAAAATAAACATGGGTGAGCAAAACAACAAAATATAAAAAAGAACAAGATTAGAAGCAAAATGAACAAAATCATACAAAATTAACAAAAATCCTAAAATATTACAAATGAAGTGAAGACAATGAATGAAGCAAAAACAAAAGCAGTAAAATAGTCAGGAAAATGGTGCAATAACTGGGGGAATTAATGGAAATAAGAATAAGAAGTAAAATAAGCGAGGAGATGCAGAACAGTGCACAAAATAAACACAAATGAGCACTAATGGACAAAATGTTTAAGAAAATCAATAAGATTAGAAGCAAAATGAGCAAAACACTCAATAAAATGAACAAAAATGAACATCCATCCATCCATCCATCCATCTTCTACCGCTTATCCATGGGGTCGGGTCGCGGGGGCAGCAGCTTGAGCAGGGAG
>JAQQAE010013559.1:0-12705 GCA_029823295.1 Pseudamia nigra | reverse complement strand
GCATATAAGGTCTTATAAACATGGTTAAATCAGACGAGGGCATCCTGAGTGAACTTCATGTCATGGAAGAGAAAAACATCCAGGAGAACCAACAGCTCTGGGTAGGCAGCTATCTGCCTCAACCAGTTGGAGTTAGTGGACTGCAGTGCAGTGGCAGTTCTTTTTTTCCTTTCTTTCTCCATACAAATTTCATAATGTATCTCCTCTTGGGACCTTGAGAAAATCCAAAAATTATACATCAATACATGTCTTAATCTCTGGAAATGGAGTGCAATTATACAGTTTTATGATTCAAACAACAATGGTAAAAGATCAAGGAAAAACTGAAAAAATGTCTCATTCATTTCCAGTGGGAATCAGCAAGTAACACTGCGGTTACTGTATACATAGGATGTATCCTGTACCCACAAGATGACAAAAGATAATAACCCCTCTAAAGACATTAGAGGATTTGTACCCTGCTGAAATGTCAAAAGTCATCCATGATTATAAGTGCAAGAAGAATACAAACTGGTAGTAGTTGGAGCAGGTCACCCTGTTCCCCTTGAAATCCACAGTATGGCATGCTATGCTCACTATGTTTACTGCTCATGACTGTATTGTGTTGGTTAGAAAAAAAATTCCAACCTCAAGTCGTTGGTTGTTGAACAGAGATTGTGATGTTCTGCAAATATCAATAAAATCAACAAAAATCTTCCACACCATCAAGTACATTACCATAAAAATAACAAATCGGTCAACAAAGTAAAGAAAAATAAACAAAAAAGGGACAAAATAAACAACAAAATAAATAAAAGTGAACAAAACGATAAATAAAATGAACATAAGTAAAGAAAAAGTGGACAAAATAATCATCAAAGTGAGTAAAAATAAACAAAAAGTGGACAAAATTGTAAACAAAAATTATGAACGAACAAATTAAATATTAACCAAATATCAATAAAATGAAAAAAATGTACCAAACTATAAAAAGAGGGAAAAAAACAGACAAAATAATTATCAAAAACTAAATAGAAAAACAATTGGTTTTTGACCCTAAGCTTGGGGAACATAATAAAATACCATAATAATATAAATCTTTTAAATTTAATGGTGAATACATAACTGCAGCTTGAAACTGAATGAGTGATTGATTAACCGGAGGATTAAAATGATGTTACTCAGTGTTGGAATTCTGGTGCATTTTTGTAAACTTCCTCCTGTTGTATTCTGACTCTAACATGCTGCTGAAGTTTGGTCTCTACCCTTCTAATATCGATTCAATAAGCCCTCGGCTCACCATTGATTACTGTTCAAAGGAACAAGCCCTCTCACTGAAACGATTTTTCAATAGTGCTAGCTACTCCATTAAATACAGGCAGGACAAAACAATGTTCTCCATTACGAGGACTGCATCCACGATCAGTCAGTGAATGATCTATTAGAGACTTGCTCTCCATGCCGAATGAGCTGGAGGGTCATTAATGAAGCATTCGCTGCCAACGTCATTTCCAGACAAATCTGAATATGATGCATATTTTCTATCACAGGTACAACGCGCTTCAGGCCAACGGCGGCATTTGGTTGACAAATGGAAAGAAGACGGAAAAAAGAGGCAATTACATGGAAATTAATGACAATGGGTGTTTTTTGTTGATGCAAATTACATCCTCGTTTGTGTCTTCTGACTTGACAAGGTAGATGAAGAGAAGAAAATTAACAACAGAAATGTCACTAGGCACCTTGTTACTGTGCAAGGAGTGACTCAGCTGCATGTCTTTCGTGTCTTGTGTTCAAATCTGCATTTTCTTTGAACAAACCTGTCACACGTTAAGCTATATATTAATAAAGTTACAGTAGATATCTTTATTTGAATTCAGATTTTTGGATCTTATATCACAAAGCAAGCTCAACCAAACCATGATGCACAACGTGTGAGATCAGACTAAGTAATCTCATGCTGTATCACATGTTAATGAGTGATTGACCACATCATACTCACAGGATGGGGCGGGACTGAAAGTCTTCCTGATTCATTCTTTCGGATTGCCGTATCTTCAGGATTTCTGTGTAGCTCAGGTTCTGCAGGCGACTTTTGAACTGGTCCAGCGAATTAGGCTTGAGAGTCAGCGCTCGCATGATCTGCTCCCTCACCACCTGCATTACCTGCAACACAAAGAGGTGGGGGAGTGGGGCGGGAGGACACTGTATGAAGTTCTGTTCTATTCCTGACAGGATTAATAATGGGATTTTTACTGAACTGGAGCCTGTAATCTGCTGCACTGAGTCTTAAGAGGAAAAGAGCAAAGCAGAATATTTCAACAGCAGTGAGTCAACTGTTTGTCCCAGTATCATGCACTAGTGAAACGCATGACAGAACTGGCCTATAATGCTCCAGCATGCTAATACCATTAGTTTGGCTGTGGCTGCAGAAGCATGACATGAGTGCTCGTCCAATTCATTAATTTCCCCCTGGCTTCGGAGGGATCTTTGCGCTTAGCATAGGTAACGATACAATAGGGGAGCTCTTCACAACAACACATTAAACACATCATGCACGTCTACATCAATTAGCCTTGTGTACATTCATTACTGTCAGGAGATAATTAAAGTCTACACAAAGAACTGTCCCACACAGAGCCACGTAAACACACACACACACACACACACACACACACACACAGAGTCTAAAACTGAAGCACTGAAATTCAAATAGGATTATTAAATATTAACAATGCGAACACTGAACGGGGAGTTCATATCATTCTTCCTGACGACGTTAGACCACAAACACAGGCCTGGAAAAAGAAGCCATGTTTTCTGCAGAAAAAGAAAGACTAAAAGTAGAAAACGTAGTCCAACACAACTGGCAACATGACACAAATATGACAAATAAAGATCAAGGATCTTTGATTCAGAGACAGACAGAAAGGACATTTTGCAAACTATGAGCAAACAACGTAAACAAATGTTTTTGCAATTAGTTTTGATATTTAATTCTATTCTAATTACTTATGACTGTTTTTTATGCCCCTAAAGTCCAGATAATCTACACACCAGATAATCTAACAGTAGCCTCTTGTGTGATCCATATACTGTACTTAACCTAATGAACTAGTAAGTCAAGTATCTTGTCCACACATATTAGCAATAATACTAAAATCAATAATACACAAAAATATCACCTTTCTGACTTTAGCAGTTCTACATGACTTAGATGTTCAGTTTAACATCTACATGAGATATACAGTAATTAACAGGCCAGGGATACAAATAATGCAGATTTTGCATGAACTCACACATTTTATTTTTTCAAATTGCTGTTTATACAATGAGCACTTTGACACAAAATGTGACTATAACACGGCAATAAAGCAATGTTTAATTTTTTTCCTTTGCGGCTAATTTTTCCCGCATTTTGTTTTTTTCATGTGTGTTTAAGTACCGAGGTCTTCATCTGCAACTCCAGAAGGGATGAAAGGATGAAACATGGATGCCAACACTGGATCAGACCAAAACCAAAGCAGTGATAAATAAACATAAAATGTGAATTGAATCTAAAGGAAAAGTTTCAAAAGTGTCAGAAAAAAGAATAGAGATGTGTTTTTCTGAAAGGGTTTGAAGTGAATAAACTAAGCAGTTATCAGAGTGTGGTGCAGCAGGTTATAATGTACATGACCTTCATAAACAGAGTAGAAGTACAGAAACCTATGATTTTTGATTTTTTAACAGATGAGGCAGGAATTGGGATAATTTTGTTTCTTCATCAGTTCATGCCTGAACTACTAGTCAGGTTGCTACTCTTTATCAGAATATCTGGGAAGATACTGCAAACTTCTGATCAGTGAATTAAATATTTACTACATCAGACTTGATTAGAAAAAGGTGAACCCATTAACCTTATGTATATTTACTCTTTTGCAATAACCTCCACCAGTAGGTAGAACAGCACTCAGATTCTAGAAGTTTATTTGAATTTTGCCATCTCAATAACTATTTGCAACACAAAACTGCGTGTTAAATATGTTTACTGAGAATGAGTTAATGTTCAAGCTCAGAGAAATAGCAGCATCATGACAAGACTATTAATGCTTTTAGCACAGCGGATTTTCCATCAGAAAATTCTTAAATAAAATAGACTTCAACAACCTCTGTCATTTAATCTTTGAGTAGAGGGTTACTTTTATTTTGTGTAACTACAATTTGAATAACACACTATCATTCAAATAAAGTGTACTATTTTTAAGGTACAGTATGAATAAGCCTCGACTTGGCTTCTTAACATTTCTCTGGCCGAGTAGAGAAGCGTTGTTCTACTTTCTGCAGACAGCATAATGGAAGTCGTGACAAGCAGCACTGATTAGGGATCAGCCTTGTTAGCAGCCGCCTCTGGGTCTGCAGATGCTGATTCATTGGATTGGATCATGGTGAGGTGACAAAAAGAAATAGACCATCTTCCCTTCTGCACACCTTGCTTTCCCTCCATTGTATTTCCCTTTACTGGCTGCGTGCATTGTTAATCAGATGCTTGAGGGCGTACAAACACTACCATTCTCCACAAGGTGCGGGTACACTTCCTCACAGTGTGCAGGTTCAATTATGGTGCGCTACTTTCTATACAATGGGCATGTTCTTCTGTTCAGTACTATTCTGGTTCATCTAGACAATGTATAATTAATAAACCTCTCAAGAACTTAGTGAGCCATGAAATCCAACTTAACCTTTACACTGGTGTTTGTGTTTACTGCCATGAAATTACTCATCAACTTGCTAACCTCTGGACTGCCACTAGTCAGCTCAGCAGGGGTGATGGTACTAAAACTAGCACAAGCCGCTGAAAATATGACCCAAGACAACACAGTCAATTGTGGATTATTGTCCTGAATTAGTATCACTTTGACTATGTTAGAGTGGGCTCAGAGTCCCGTCTGTGGAAGTAAGACCACACACTAAAGAGTGCAACAGAAAGGAATTAATCCAGTTCTAAATGTAGATCTGATAAAGCCCGGAGGTAACGCACTCAACCCCCCACCCCCACCCCAAAAAGTCATTCTGGAACTGATTAAATGATTTAATCCCAGCATTAACATTTTGAAATGCAAATATGTTCACAGACACACAGTGAATTTTCCGACAACTGGGTGACAGAATAACCTTGGAAAGTAAACAACATGACAACTGCAACAGAAAGAGCACTATCAGGTCACATGGAGAAAGCGTTTGATATACCAAGCATTTAAATGTTTTGTAGATGCAAGATCTCCTTAAATTAAATAAACAGTGCTTAAACAGTCACATTAATCCTAATACAGTACTAGCGATCAGTGACTCAGTACAAGTATGTTTCTGGAAGCCTCTTCTGCAAAGCTGGGATCATGATGCATCGTCTGTCCTCGGCTGGGATAAAGCCCATGTAAAATCACAACCCACATTTCCCATTTTTTAATACATGTTTGAACTATTTAACTGACAAATGCACAAAAAATGATGCCAGTAACAATCAAAAAAGTTTGTGCAGTGGCATGTGCACCACTGTTACGTATATCGTCATTCCTTTCTAATCATATGGGAATGAAGACGTCAGCTGTTGCACATTTGCAAATGGATTTTTGTGGTATGTAAGACTGGAACTGCTCAGTATTCTGCAGTGAAACTTTCAATGTGGACAAATGTGAACTGCAGACAGGACAATGTGGCACACACAGATGAGTGTAAGGACATGCTGTTGAAAATGATGCAGAATGAGAGCTGGCATCCTTCTGGAAGAACCAGAGGGAAAGAAGTCGACTTGATTCAGCAAATGTCTCTTTAAAATCCACATCTCTGTCTCGATGGTCCCTTCAAACATCTCTCAGTCACACTCATGGACCATCACAGAAACTTCTTTTGCATCTTTCACACATAACAGCCCGGATATACAGTACTTTTTCATCTCTGACTTGCAGAAAAACCCCACCTTCACCCAGAGTCAGAAAGAAGAAGCTACAGCCACATGCCCTCCGGAGTGTTATGGGATGAATGATATACAGAAGTCCACAGACCATATTCCTGAAAACCAGATGAAATGTGGACTTGTCTTAACCACAGCACAGATCTTTTAGTGGCTTTCAAGTCTATCTGTCAAAAGCTTGGCTCCAGTGAACTCAGCGCTGTTTCTGCAAAGGTGTGTCATGTGATACTTCTGGATGCAGTGGTGGACTGTGTAGTGACAAGTTTTCTGAAGCTGTTCTGAGCCCATATATGGTCAAGGGTCACACATTCAATAATGGATTTCATCCGTCACCATACATTTTTCCATCCTGTCTATGTCACAACTTTTTTGGGCAAAGCTAAAGACATTAGAAATCTGAATTGATTCTATGATGCATCTCTAAGTTGGTGAGTTCTTTTGCCAGGTAAATAGAGCTTTAAGTGAATTAAGATGTTCCAGTTTTGAGCTTTTAATTGTACTTTATAAATTGTCCCAACTATTCGGAAAGTAATGTATGCAAGAAAAAGAAGCTGAGCAGCTCTTGTCTTGTTTTATACCTGGAGATCTTGGTAGAGATTTTGCAGAGTAACAAAGCAACTTCACCAGAGCTGCTCCTCCTCCTCCTCCTCTTAGTCTTCAAGTAGACAAATGGGCAAAGCCACAGCTTGTAATCATGATACAAGAGATTCATCACTTCCGTCCACCACTTTTAATCACAACTTCACCAACTTTCCCATCATAAATTTCCTCTCACATACACATACATATAATGCTGATAATTAAGGCCTAAATTTATTTATTTTCCCATTAAAATTACAAATGGTCTGTCAGAGAGTGTCTCAAAAGAGTAGGGGAAATTTTTGTCACTGTGCTGGTGGTGTGAATGCCCCTGTGCTAACCTCAGTTTTAGTTTAATTATCATTTTTGTTCTAATTTCTGGTGATTTCAACCTGTGAACAAAAATAAGCTTGGCCCCTGAAGCAACAAAAATTATAATTCTCTATGTTGGGCACTTACAAGAGCCTTTAAAAGCAGCCCTTGTTGTCACCTGGAGTTTACTTTCTAATGTAATCCTCATCTCAGGGGATTTACTGCCATCCGGCCCCGGTGTCTCAGCAAGAGCCGTCCCCAGGGAAACATTCATTAATATGCCTTGTTTGCAGCCATGTCTCCACCAGGAAAACAATTCTGTTGGCCCATGTGGCTGCACTCATGCTAATTAACACTGCGAATATTCATCACATTTAATATGAACACATGGTCCTTTCACAACAGGGTAGGGGGGCATTATGAATATTTTATCTCCATCCTTTTTTTTTCCTGCTGACAGCTCAGAGAGCACCTTGATAGAGGTGAGAAGACGTCATCTGAAATAAACTTTGCAGGCTGGGCTCACTGTGGCTGTAAATTTAAGCTCAGGCTTTTTTAGATTTTCTAGCGTCATCTCAGGTAACAGTCTGGGTGATTTAAAGAACCAGTGTCTTCTGGCATGTTGGCTGTCCTCTGTCAAAATTAAGGTGAATATTTCCGTCATGCAGTGGGACAATTGACATTCTCCTTCATTACACTATCTGCATGTTACTGTTTTCATAATTTCCCTAGCTGCATGAAAGAACAACAACCTCCAAGCTGCACCTACTGTACAATCTGAAAATGCTAGGTTTTGTAAGGATTTAGTCATAATAGTACTGAGCAATTCTTTACGTGTACAAGTTCCACTAAAACAATGTCTCTTCCAAAACTATTTTGCAAAAACATTGTTGCTCTGTCTCGTCCCCTGGCCAAGAAAAGTGCAATTTTTTAAATGAAACTACAGTAGCCAAAAAACCCACAAAACAAAAGTGGGTGGTGCCAGACCAATCTTCAGTCCAAGCACTATCCAAGGGTTTGGTCTACCTATGTGACTTTGCAGCCAGTGTAAGATGTAGGGGGATTTAGGACAATCAAACTGCATAATTTGAAGAAACTATTCATAATAATCATTGTTGTCATTTATGTATATAGAGGTAATGAGTCACTGGAGTCTGACATGATTCTGCTGTAGCTCGGAAGAGACTTCCTTTTCTAGTGATATTAAGCATTAAGGTGTATCACTTTCTTCAGTATGAAAGACGGCATTTATGATATTTCTACTTTAAAATATTCCTAAATGAATCATTAGTGTTTAGAAAGAACAGTTATGATGTTATACTAAAGATGGCTGACACATGCACTGAAATTTCAATCAAGCCTGTCCTGTCTGTGCTGTAGTACCACGTTGTACCTCTAGAGTGAGTAGTGAACCACACGTAACACATTGGGAACAGTTCAAAATTCACAAAAGCATGAAAAGAACAGTAAAACGGTACAATAAAACAACTTGGAGAAATGCAAGTAGAGCTGAAACTTTTCTGAAACACGACTTAGTCATGGAAGAAACAACGATCTCATGTCTAGAAAAGAGCTGATAAAACCAACCGTTCTAAACACAAGTCAGCGTTGTCGTTTTTCTAGTAGTGGAGATAGTGAGTAAAGAAATGAAGTTTGCTCAACTGGCAATACTTCTTTTACAGTGGGAAGTTAGCATTATGAAGGTATGAAGTTTCTATTGGTCTGTTGTGAGAGATGGCATCTGCTCCATTTAATTAAAGTGCAGCCCTAGCATGTTGCTCGTCCACTGCTAGTAATGAAACTTGGAACTTCAAAATAGCAGGGACCAAAAATAATATCTTATAGTCCCACTTTTTACCTGGTCCACTACAATGGAAATGCAAAAACAGCTGGAGCAAGTCAAAGTAAGCTGAGCTCATTCTGGCAGTGGAAATGCACCATGTGTTACATTATGCAACATCTTCTTTGGACAGTTCAAAATGAATCTTTAGTACAGAGGCAGATTCTAAATAGATATTCATGGTTTTATTGTGGCTGTTTTTGGTTAAAACTAAGCAAATTCAGGTGTTAAATCAAAATCAGCTTCACATGCCCCAGTAATAGATCTGGTGTTAATTTGGTGGTGGCACTAGTAGTGGTGCATGCTTTCTGGTTCACACTGTCTCCAGCTAATATTTGGTGTTTTTTCCCCCCATCTCAAAACTGCAAATACCTACTTCATTAACTACAATATAATGGTGATTAAAAGAAATACTGGTTCAAAAAAGGACTAATGCTCTTTTATGAGGGGTGGGGGAGTCAAAGTATTCAGTTAGTTGAAATCTGCAACTTACGTGCCACTAAATATAATGCACTGAAATGAATCCTTTGTTTTGTTGGGTTTTTAACCTTCTATCAACATGATCATTAAAGTCAGAGCTGACAAGACTGACTGGTTCTACCTTATCCAGCTTTATTCCAGTTTTTCTTTCTACCTTCCCTTACACAGTCCTTAAAATTTAACAGACAAGAGCCCATTATTCTTCACTTCAGCTCCTTTGAAGGGAAGTTAGACAGCAGAGCAAGTGTCAGGAAAGGTAATAAATGCTGTCCTAAGAGCCAACAAGTAGGTGTAATGAAGAGCTGGCTTCTAAGCCAGACCTCTTCAGTTTCATTCTCCTTCTGTTCCTTCTTTCACTCAAATGGGACAGCCGGGCAGTTCCTCTCTTCCCCGTCATCCATCATCGACAAGCCATATCATCAGCCGTAACAAATTACCGTCCGCTTCTCGCCAACCAATCGTTGCTCCATTTACCTAAGAGGATGGTAATGGCATCATTTACCAGATGTCAGTCAAATGCTCACCCGTCACTCAGCCCTGGGTGGGATTTTCGGAGATTGTGCTGGGCAAGGCACTTTGTAGGTAAATAATGAGGCTGCAATCACACAATAATGACTTCACTGATACTCCCTGTAAGCAATCAAAAATCCAATCTCACGTGGTGATAAGGGGAGTGTCACTGTTATGCATTTCTGCATTTTGGGCCTGAAAACACAGTTGCACACAAAAGAAGTAGCACTCACACATATATTGGAAAACACATGAGACAGGAATTACAGAGATTGTCTATAGTGAAATAAATAAAAATTTAAAGAAATCCATTTTCCTAGTATTGAAATGGTAATTATATTCTTCCTCACCAGTTCCATGTTCAATTAATAATTATCTCCTTCAATGTTGACCACGATGTCATGAGAAATAAAACAATTGCAGGGAGATAGACATGAAAGGATGCCTTCCTCTTATCATGCTGTACAGAGAGGAAGCGGGTTGTATTAAATTTAGATAAAATTTCAGTCTATAAAAATGCAAAATGTGTGGTGCATAAAAAACAGGAGCGACAGCAGAGAAAAAGATAAAACTGAAGATTTATGGCTCTGGAACAAAGTTAAGGCAAAACTGCCATTATATAGTTACTATTACTCTTATCATGGTAAAAATGACTATACTGTATTATTGTATTATACCCTAAAGAACTAGTGAATTCCATATCAGTTTAGCCCCTTTACATCCCCCAGGTCACCAGCCAATCATTTAAGGATTAGTGTGAGAATTAGGATGGGGGTTAGGTTAGGGTTACTTATGAACCATAATAAATGGAACATTTAAGGCCATGTCAAACACAAAAACCAGGTGTTTCCTTTGTAATGGAGTCTAACAGACACAGAGGAATTTAAAAAAATGGCAAAAATCATGGTTGGTACCCTTTTTAACGCTGACAAAATGAAACCTACACAATCTTGTAAATGCTAATACCTACTGTGGCACAGCAGTGAACCTGCCAACAGGCCACATAAAAATCCAACATGGTGGGCATTTTTTTAAATGGTCATCATTTAAACATTGAAAGTCCCACATTTAGCAGAACAGATTAATTGGAGGAGATGATTTTGGTGGCCAAAGGTCACAAACCCTTTTAGGCCATAAACAGCTATATAAGATGCATAAACAGAGGATACAGAATGAACCACTGTATGACTCTTGTTACTGAATGAGCATAATGTACCAACCTCATGTTTTCAAAACCCTGGACACTGATTTGACAAATTTGGGTGTCTTTGTGTTGAACCATTATGTTTTTTGACCTTCTGGACGATAGTGTACAGTAAAAATAGCAAAAATCTGCTCAACATTTCATCAGTTCAAGTGAAAGTTACTACTATTGTTGAAGGACTTCCTTCAAGGAAATATTAATTGGGAAGCCTACATAATAATAATAATAATAATCATAATAACTATTATGATTATTATTATGTCTAAATACACACACACCATGATGTTTTAATGAGTAATGCATATTGCATCTATCCATCATATAATTACATTGCATGGCCAAAAAAAGGCAGACATTCTAAAATTTAGTTGGACCACCTTTAACTCTGATTACGGCATGCATTTTGCTGTGGCATCATTCCGAAAAGCTTTCACAATGTCACAATATATACATCCATCCAGAGGTGTATTCATTTTTCACCAAGATCTTGTATTGATAATGGAGAGTCGGACCACTGCGCAAAGTCTTCTCCAGCACATCCTTAAGATTCTTAATGGGGTTAAGATCTGGACTCTGTGGAGGACAATCCATGTGTAAAAATGATGTCTCATGCTCCCTGAACCACTCTTTCATAATTTGAGCCTGATGAATCCTGGCATTGTCATCTTAGAATATGCCTGTGCCATCAGGGAAGAAAAAAAAATCCATTCATGGTCATTCAGTATACAGTATGTATTCCTTCTATATGGCTGTGGGTCTTCAAAATGCTATGTGCGCTGCATGTCTAACATACCAGTCACTAGTCTGTTTTTCTGAAAGAAAAAAACAGCTGTTCATGAAAACAGTTCATGAAACAGCTATGTTTTTGTGCAGTAGATAGGAACACTTCAGCCACCTGTCTAATTCTAATACCAATACACCTTCAATTGTGGAAAGCATGTCTCAATCTCAGCATCACAGGCAAGTGGCAGAAAGTGGGCATTTTTGCTGAGGCAAGATAGGAATGGGCCATTTGCAACAACACGCCATGCGGAAGGTAGGCCCCGAACATTTGTACCAAATGTTGCATTATTCTGTTGTCATATTTTAAACATAAGTATAATGGTGGCCATCTAAGATGTTTTTACGTAGCTCCTTACGTCCATTGGAGTCAATGTGTTAAATCTGGTTCTTGTTTGACCATTTGCATAATTTTTCTTCCTAGCTGACCCACTAAAATGTAAAAGATTTACTACGTGGTTGTAAAACTTAACCCTATTCTAGTGGTTTTTAATGCTGAGATAATGAAACCATCACTTATTCCAATTATTTATTCTAGGAGCTGATACAGAATTCATGACTACGTAAAATGCAGTGATATTGTTTGTTTCGGGTATTTGTTCATGAAACAGGAGTGACACTAATCATTGCCAACAATGCCAACTGCATTCATTTATGCTCTCTGTCACCCCAGCGGCCCATTTGAGAAGACACAAAACAAAACACAGATCACCATCTGACAGGTGTTAAGACAGCGCACACACCACAGCGTCTCTTTAGGCACAACACACAGTCAGGAGCTTCAGATGCTTCCCACTCGTCCGTCAGATTACAAAAACAGTCTGTGGTGTTCAGTGTGTCAACTTTTGTCTCTGAAAAAGATGCAACTGTTGTAGAGGTGTACATAAAACCCAACACAAAAACATGCTGACATGGACACGGATTGACATTTTCTCCATTTGGCTGATTATTGTGCCCCCAGCAAGGATGGGGAATGGCAAATTTGAACACACCATTATGAGGAGGGCTGTCAGGATAATGACATTTTTGTTAATGCAGAAGAGACATTCATCCATCCATTTTCTACCCCTT
>JAQQAE010013558.1:0-12705 GCA_029823295.1 Pseudamia nigra | reverse complement strand
CTCACCCACTACTACTTTTCAGTCACTGATCTCCTTCAAAGTACGTCATCGACACAAGATGTAGTCTACCTGTGTGCCACTGTCCATGAAATAAACAAAGAACAAGTTGAACAAAAGTAACCAAGAAAATGAACAAATGTGAAGGAAAAATGAACAAATCAGAAAGAAAAATGAATGAATGTGAAGGAAAAATTAAAAATGTGAAGGAAAAATGAACAAATGTGAAGGAAAAATGATCAGATTTGAAGGAAAAATGAACAAATGTGAAGAAAAAAATGTACAAATCAGAAGGAAAAATAAACAAACCAGAAGTAAAAATAAACAAATCAGAAAGAAAAATAAAAAATGTGAAGGAAAAATGAATAAATGTGAAGAAAAAATGAACAAATGTGAATAAAATGAACAAATTTCAAGACAAAATGAATAAATGTCAAGGAAAAATATACAAATGTGAATTTAAAATGAACAAATCTGAAGAAAAAATGAACAAATTTGAAGAATAAATAAACAAACGTGAAGAAAAAATGATCAAATGTGAAGAAAAACAGTCGTCCTGCAAAACTAACAAAATAAGCATCAAAATGAGCCAAAAAAATAAGCAAAAAGAAAAACGAATCAAGTAAACGAACAAAAATGAACAATATGATGATGAAACGGAGCAAATAAAGATAAAAAAATAAATGAATAAAATTAAAAATAAATTAAAAGCGAGCTCAGTTCGCTCTCGTTTGTGAATTTCCCCTTTTTGTGGGGTCAATAAAGTATCAATCAATCAATTCCAGATTGATCCAGATTGATCCAGGATGACGACACTTACAGGGGTTTTTGGGAAAATAGCTACTGTAAATAAAACAAGTCTGCGGATTGAGTGACGTGTCCACGGATTTGATCCAGATGAAAAAAATATTATTAAGCTTCGTCTGGTTTTCGGGTCAAATTGACCCTTTGTCATATATGTGTAAAGAGAAGCTGTGTGGTGGAAACGTCAGGGAGTAAAAGGAAGTAGAAGTACTCATAAATAAAAGTACTTGAGGTAGTGAGTAACTTAACATCACGGAACAGATTCATGTCAGCTTTTTTTTTTTTTTTTTGGGTGATTTGTTCATTCTTGTGGTTTATTTTATTCATTTATTTTTAACCTTTTTTTTGCTCTGTATCTTAATGATATTGTTCATTTTTGCTCATTTAATTGATTTGTTTTTCTTTTTGCTTATTTTTTTGGTTCATTTTGATGCTCACTTCATTTTTCCTTCTGATTGGTTCATTTTTCCTTCTGATTTGTTTGTTTTCTTGGTTATTTTTGTTCAACTTGTTCTTCTCCGTTCATTTCGTGGACGGTTTTGCCTCTTTTTGTTCAGTTTCGTGGATGCTGATAATTATTTTTGTCTTGTTTTCTGAATAATTTTGCTCATCTTCTTGGTTATTTTGTTCAGCGTCAAGACACTGTAATTTTCATCCCTTTTTTTTCTTCAATGTTGTCATTTTTAAGTATTTTGGTTTGTTTCGGTGATGATTTATATATGACGTAGGGTCAATTTGACCCAAACACCACACTAGGGTTAATATAATAATAGTAGCAGGTTTTCTCGGTGGAAGAATCTAATAATTAGGGTCAAATGCATTTAAGAATTTTACGTTTGGTGCAATAACGTTATGATTATGACATGGTTTCCAGTGTGTTTGGCACCTTTCTGTTTTTTTTTTAGGATAAATGAACTCCTCTTTTCCTGTGCTGTGATTTACTCCCCTTTGAATTCGTTATGATGCTGGTGTGAAGGTGAAAGTAATCCATTACACTACTTGTCCTGCGAGTGTGTGGAAAGACTGAGGTTTGTTTGGTTCTCGTCGTCAGCCTCCGGGATTCAACGCAGCATATTATATCATATTATGTCATATTATGTATCGTGTCCACTTATGCTCATGACATAGCGGATGAAAATGGATGTTTGAAATATTTAAATGTTGCTTCTAATGCACAGGATTTGAGCCTCAGCAGCTCTCATGCATATTTCTATGACATGATATTACGTTGTTACTGAATGTTGTTGCTCTTTTTTTTTTGCTTTACTTGAAGGAAACTACACATTATGACATTAAAGCAGAAATAAAGGTGACTGAGTTACTTACCTGATGATGAGTTGTGTGAGACCAGACCTTCCTGGTGGGCTTCGCCACAGCGAATGAGGAGCTACATGGAGGGGGGGGTGCAGACAGGGAGAGAGAGAGAGAGAGAGAGAGAGAGAGAGATTACCTATAAATGTGTGGAGCAGAGCAGGTTGGTTATGAATTTAAAGAGATGGAGAAAATCCCAGGCCAGCTCGTACGTACGGGTTTAAATCAGTCCGGCGTGTCCCGGTGAACGCGTTTACACCCGAAAACGTCTCACACGTCGCTGTAAATAACAACCAGTGGTTTTATTTTCAACGTCGTACGTTCGTACTGAAGACAACGTTATGCAGCAAGCAAAAAAAAAAAAAAAAACACTAATATGTTTTATACTTTAGATTGAACACGTGTGGTTTCACGTCAGATTCACCAGGTAGTGAATAAATGATCAGGAACGTCCGTTTTATTTGTCGTATGTCAACACCGTCGGACAACAAAAAATTCGGATACCGAAGAAAAAACTGCAAAAATTTACCTCTGACAACGAATTTTAAACCAGATAACGAATAGTCACTTCCGGGTCTCAGACGTGAAAGATCCGGAAGATAACAGCTGTTAGCCAAGCTAACAGCTAACAGCCGTTAGCTTGTGTTATGGAGAGGCGACTGCTGCTTTGGATCAAAGAGAAGGAAATTGCTAGTGACACTGTACCATCGCTGAAGCCATCGGCCCGCGGCGTGTCGGGTCCTGGGTCCTGGCTCCCAGGTCCTGGCTCCTGGCCTGCAGTGCGCCGGCTCCCGGGTCCTGGCTTCTGGGTCCTGGCTCCTGGCGCGCCGGCTCCCGGGTCCTGGCTCCTGGCCTGCGGTACGCCGGCTCCCGGGTCCTGGCTCCTGGCCTGCGGTGCGCCGGGTCCTGGCTCCTGGCCCGCGGCGCACTGGCTCCCGGGTCCTGGCTCCCAGGTCCTGGCTCCTGGCCTGCGGTGCGCCGGCTCCCGGGTCCTGGCTCCCGGCCTGCGGCGCGTCCACTGTCGTCCCGCGGGCAGCGGCGTGGTGGAGGTGTTTACAGTTACGGACGTGTACAGTGTCCACGGACACACAACTAAGTCATAAACCAAGGTAAGAAAACATTCTAAATCATTTTTAGAACTAATTTCATTCATTCTGTTTCAGATAATTAACATAACTTCTTTTTCAAATAATAATAATGAATAAATGTGCAGGTAGGGGTGTGTTTACATACTTTATATGGGAGTTTTACATGGTTTTACATGTATCCTATGGAAAAAGTCCGTTCAGATAATGAATAATTCAGATTCCGAACGGATTAAATTCGTTACCGCTGTATTTGAGTCAAAGCAACTGTCGTCACCTGCTGAACTGCCGAAGGGTAAATTCAGTGTTGAATATTTATTTTTACTAGGGCTGTCAAATGATTAAAATTTTTCATCTGATTAATCACAGAATCACTGTGGATTAATTTCGATTAATCACCATTAACACCCATTTGTAGTTTTTCATTTTGTGGCAGTAAAAACATAAGGTGATGGAGACATTCGACTAAAATAAAAACTTTTTCTAATATAAACTTGTGTAACTAAAGTAAATTCAGCTGCTTTGTAGAACTGAACAGAACCTCTGGAACGTTCTGATCCACATGTTTATGATTCATTGTTTTCATCAGTAACTAATGTCATTTGTTTCAAAATGTGTAAAGACTTAAACTTTTACATTTAAACTGACTTGGAAGCAGTAAATACTGAAGACGTTGTCAGTGACGTGGGTCAAATGGACCCGAAGGTTTCATCCCTTTATTCCTTGATATAAATGTCATATAATGATAGTTATATAATATCCAAATATTTAACAAGTAAAACATTATAAAATAGCATTAATCACGTTTGTATCATAACGTAACGTCACGTGTTTCTAACGTGATGAAGGCGACAATTTGTTTTACAAGTATAAAATGAATAATTGCACTACTACCGGTAAATATGAAATAATTTAGCAGTGCAGGTGGTTTTATGGCTGAAACTCTCGCTCACGTACGATTCCATGTGACTCCTTTGACACGACGTCGTACAAACCACCTGGGTTCAAATGATCCACTTTGATGCTGTTTAATGAAGGTTAATTACAGCAGCTGTTTGTTTGCACAGTCGACGCTGAGGATTTTCACTCTCGCACGTAGCACAGATTTTTTTTTTTGGGGTCGGGGTTAGTTTGAAAAGACGTGAACTGGGATAAATTAGAATCGTTCATAACGAAAATGCTTTGCGCTGCAGCACCTGGCTGTAAGCAGCGTGATTGGCTGAGGACATATGCAGGCGAATGTGTAGCATCTGTCATTTGTTTACCTGTTTGTTTGCTTATGATGCGTTTGCAGCCGGTAGCTTCGTGCAGGAGTCGATAACGTCTGGCGGTGATGCACAACGGACCCTTATTCACGGCTCAGGGAGGATGTGAGTCATCTGGACCATGTGCTGAATATACTGTACTTTATGTTCTGTGTCAGACGCAAAACCTCCTCAAAACCCACGATTAAAGTCCAATTTAATCCGCAACGTGTTACAACTGGTCTGTAGGTGACGTCGGACTGTCACAGACAGTTTATTTAACACACATAAACCACGTTTGGAGACAACTTCTACGAAAAACTGAATGCATCGAAACAAAAATGTGTTTGACAACACAGGGCAGGTTTTACATTTTCGATATTGTTGGCTGACGTTGCAGATGTGAACCCATGTCATGTGTCCAGATAGAATCTGCATTGCTCAAATGTTGAATAATTCATGAAATGCTGTGACATGTGATGTGTGATTACGCCCTTTTTGTGTTTTAATAAAACATCTGAGCGAAGGAGGAAGGTTTTAGGTTTTAGGTTTATGGTTGATCATCATAAATCACAGTTGATGTTTGTTCAGGTTGATCGAGTTTGAAGATAAACCCGACATCCAGCGCTGCACAATCACCATCAGGTCGTCGATTTTTTTTTTTCTTCAATTTTCCTGGTCATATTCTACAGCTTTATTCAACTTATTTCATTATTTCTCAGTTTTTGCGTGTCTGGTTGATTTTTGTTCAGTTTTATCAGTTACTTTGATGATTTTTTTTTTGTCGATTTATTAGACCTTTTTTTTTTTGTAGATTTGTAGATTTGTTACTTACTTTTTACTGATTACTGTTAATAAGCTTTCCTGTATGTCTTGTCCAGCAGCAGTGCACTGATGAAACCGTAGCATCAAAAACTCTTTCACTGGACGACATACGTACGTATGTTGACAGGAAGGCGCTACACGGCGCTAACAGTCTCTGCAGATGCAGACAAAGCCGGCGTGTGGGCGACGGCAGTAAAAACACTGGCTGTTATGGAGCTCGTTACCTCTGTGGGAAACAATAAAGCAAATTGCATCATCCGGCAGCATGTAAACACCGAGTGGTCATTGCTGAAAACTTTAAATGACTACTGCCCCCGTGCAAGTTATGCAGAAACTGTGGTAAAAAGTGACAGTAAAACTGGTAAATAGGGCAGTGCTGCGAGGATGTACAACGCTGGCAATGACATGACAAAAGAAACGGGAAGGAAAACACACAACATAGCTCCAATGTGTTGTATGACTTACAGCAGGGGTCTCAAACTTGTGCCACGGAGGGCCAAGACCCTGCAGGTTTTCTTTCCAACCGGTCTTACACCGGCAGATTTGACTGATTAGCTCCACGGCACGAGTTTGAGACCCCTGACTTTCTGGCTTCGGCCGCGGACCACGTCCTGCAGGAGCCTCCAGAAACTCCGTGCCTTACGTACAGGACACCGTCAGTGTCCAAAAGAGCAGGTCGAAGCAGCCTTTAAGGCACCAGCACCTGTAAGTGTGTCACAATCAAAGGAAGCGTCTAGAATTGCACTTGACAGGAATGCAGACGCCCAATTTGTTGGTCCTAGCACTGATAATAAAATTAGATATGCTAAAACAAATGTTGAACTTTTATGACCCTGTGACTCGGTCTCCAAAACGTTACCGTCGGTGTTAGACCCCCAGGTTGGTCTGTACGCTGAGAGCGATGATCTGTGCTTCATTTGCTTTTCACAGACCGACGCCACCGACCGCCCTGCCTGCGCGTTGACTTTGACACATCTTTATCAGGTCGACCGTTAACGTTGACCAGCCTGCGGTCATTTCTTGACCTTTTGTTCCTTCTGATCCCTAAGAATCTGTGGCAGCCTTATCCTACGTTCGAGGACAGAGCCATTGGCCATTTGACGTTAGCCATTGGTTCCTGAACTACTGTTCTGAGGCCAATAAGGCTGTGACTTTGTTTGTCGCGATGGGGCCAAATGGTCACGAGAGGCCACATTCGGGCAAATGTGGTGCAGGAATGGGAGCATGATGGGTGTTAACGTAGCCATAAATCCAGTTCGAGCTGTTCGACATTGTTACGATCCAGTTTCTGTAGGTGTGGATTTTAGCTCAGGGAGTCACTGATTGACATATGTTCGGAGGATGTGGGCGTGGTTTGTGCTGTTTGAAGAGGAGGTGCTAAAGCAGCCGACAGGACACAATGGCTGGGGAGAGTGAAGTCATTAGGATCGAGACGCCGACAGAACAGGTGGAGAATCTAGAGCTGAGCGAACCGAACCACATCGACCTACGGGCTGAGAATGGAATTTTAGTAACACGCTAACACTTTTGTATATATTCACCTTAAAAAACTTTGAACGACAACCAAGCGACCTGAGAATGGGTCGGCCATTCCAACAGAACAAGGTACGTGGACCACTGGATGGACGGAGTCTGCGGGTGTGATTCGCCGGATCCATAAGCAGACGTGTTGGGGTGAGTTTGCAGCCACACACCTCGTCCTCCGATAGGTTCGAGACAAACACATCACCCAGGGCTAGTACAGAACACAACTCGAGCTCTGTACCGACACGTCGGGTCTGGTGAAGGTTTCGGTGTGGAGGGACCGTCGTGGGAGCTTAGAGAGTTGAAATACAGCTAAGCTAGCCTGCCCTCCTGTAACAGTCAGAATCTACAGAGCGAGGGCGCTACCAGACCTGTCAATCAAACGTTCCATTCACCCGGTTATGTTACTAATGGAAGGAAAAAAACTAAAGATCACGATTAGACAATTCAATTAAAAAGCCCAAGACGGCTCATGAATTTATTTACGTCAACAGCAAGTGTCCGTGATTTATGGGACTCTGGGCAAGGAACCGACAAAAACTTTTATCTGAATGAGGGGGCGGAGTCGAGCCGTTACGACATCCGATATACTCGTCATAAAGGTGGGATTAGTTTATCACACGATTACTTCACAGGACTCGGTGAATTCGGCCGCTTCCTGCAGGCTGAGCATCACAAAGCATCAACCCTCGTCTGGTTCTCGGGTCAAATTGACCCTTTGTCATATGTTTGTAAAGAGAAGCTGTGTGGTGGAAACACCAGGGAGTAGAATCAGTACTGGAGTAAAAGGAAGTACAAGTACTCGTAAATAAAAGTACTTGAGGTAGTGAGTAACTTTATATCACGGAACAGATTCATTTCATCTTTTTTTTTTGGGGTGATTTGTTCATTTTTGTGGTTTATTTTATTCATTTATTGTTTTAACCTTTTTTTTTTTGCTCTGTTTCTTCATCATTGTTCATTTTTGCTCATTTACTTGATTTTTTTGGTTCATTTTGTTGCTTATTTTGTTAGTTTTGCAGGACGACTCTTTCCTTCACGTTGGTTCATTTTTCCTTCTGATTCGTTTATTTTTGTTCAACTTGTTCCTTGTTCACTTCATGGATAGTTTTGCTTCTTTTTGCTCAGTTTTGTTGATATTGATGATAATTTTGCTTCACTGTCTGAATAATTTTGCTCATTTTCTTGGTTATTTTGTTCAGTGTGAAGATAATTTTCATCCTGTTTTCCTTCAATGTTGTTCATTGTTTTCATTTTTAAGTATTTTGGTTTTGATTTTGTTCCTTTTTTCCCCCACACGACACATTTTCTCTTTGCAAATATATGCCAAAGGGTCAATTTGGCCCAAACACCACACAAGGCTTAAACAAACCCTCCAGTGAAAATGGACAGAGAATAAACAGTGACATTAAACACAACCTTATTATTTTTGTGTAATGAGCATTTGTCTCGGGCCGCAGCGAATGACAATGTTCACTGGCGATTAATCTGTCAATCAAGGAATCATTTCATCGACAAAATGACAGAAAATTGCAGAAAAACGTCCGTTGAAGGCCGACATCCTCAAAAGTCTAATTCTCCATCCAAACATATTCGCTGTGTTGTCGTCAGGCGGGACAGAAACCAGAAAATATCGTAATGAAAAAACAACTCAAACGACTCAAAATTAAAATTGTTGTTGATTATTTTAGAAGTAAGTTACTAATTCATCAAATGCTCCAGCTCTGGTTTTTTATTTTAGACCGCTCTAACGTCTTTGTAGACACAGATCTACGTAATCTTTCAGCTTGGATTATGATTGAGGTTTAGTTTGAGGTCACGGAATCCGAGGCGTGTGGTTTTCCGTCTGGAAATTCAGTTTCGCAGCAGGAAGCTGAAGAAGCTTCCTGGGCAGCTGGAGAAACCAGTCGACAGAAGGAAAACCACGCCTTGGGTTTTCGCAGAAGTAGATCTAGTTGTAGGGAAATTACTAGTTTTAGTGGTGTTTTTTTTAGCTTCAGTTTGAGATTTTAGTGCCGTATTTTCCGGATTACACGTTGCGGTTTTTTGCATCGTCTGGCTAGGGGAGCGACTAATATATGAAATTATTTGGAGTGCAGGATGTTTGTCACACAGGACGCTCTAGGCTTGTGTACCTGCGTCTGGATCACTAGTCCGGTAACAACCGTACCTGCCGTCACCTTAACACCGAACTGTCGGCGCCGTCACTCACCCGGTGAGGCGGGAGGCTTCCGCCGTCAAACACGCCTTCCCTGAACAAATGCGACCTGTTCTCTAGAACGACTCGCACACCGTTTTTTTTCCTTCTTCTTTATGCATTTTTTGGCTTGTGCGACTAACGTTACGGAGCGACATATAACCCGGAAAATACGGTAGAAGGTGAAAAACAGGTCAAACGAGCGCTTGGCAACAGTAATTTATAAAATGCTGCTTATTAACGTTCCACACAAAGAAAACAAAAATGAATGTGAAACAATGAAATGTTGCTCATTGTTATTCATTGTAGTCTTTTTTTTTTAAAGTTATGTTTCTGAAAATGTTGTTCTTTTTTTTTTACTTTCAGATTTTCACGTTTTTGGGAACAAAATCACCCCAGTCACGACTAGACTGGTCTTTTTCATCAACTGTAATGCTCGTCCTTTACTCCGATTTTTTTCTCCGCTTCATAAACTCCGTTAGCATCGTAGGAGTTTTTTTTTTTTAAAGCGTAAGTGAATTTATAAACAACCTGTTCTGATCAACCTGGAAGAAAAAGACGGGGCCTTGTTTTGCTGTGAATCCTGAACCAAATGTTTGGTTTCATCTTAAAGTATTAAACTTTACAATATGCATCACGCTGACTCGCAATATCAGTGAAACGTTGATGCCTTAAGTCGTGCGTGTGCATTTTAAGTTTCAGCTCTTTTATCGAACTATGGGTTATGTTCATAATTTCAGCCACATCCCAAAGCGGCACCAGTGTCTGTGGGTTAAAGTGACTGTAGCTGCGCCAATATGTTTCATTTGTCATTTAATATTTACTTAAAAACATATTGAGAGTTAAGGGGGAACTTCTTTGTTGTTCTGCATGTCCACATTGTTCTCAGGGGATAAGATTGATGGGTCCACTTGACTTTAACCCTTTGATGAAGGAGACTTCGACGATGGTCGTTTCATGAAGCGAAGGCTCAAAGGCATCGGGGAAGAGTTTAAATAAAGGACACATGTAAGAGCCGCGTTGTGCAAGTCATAAGATAAAAGGGTGGTTTTTTCCTTAAAAGGTTTCTAAAGTCATCTTTCTTCCTCTTGAGTTAATGCAGCCAATGAGGTACAAATGTGTTGGTTTTCTGTGTTGTGTGTGTTTTTGTGTATTAGTTTTATGTGCATTTCTACTTCATCGTATGTAAATTCTTCATGATCCATCAGCTAATTGAATTTGCGTTTCTTTTCTTGGTTCCGACAGCGCGGTTGAAGGCATAGTTAAAGGTGGAGTTGAAACAGGAAACGAGATGCATGTAAACGCATGCTGAAGACTCGGTCCGATGATAAACGCCCGTTTAAAACCAAAGAACGCTTCGGAGCCTTGACTGAACTCGACGGTTCGAGTTCAGTTCCAGTGACTGTGATGTCACCGGTAGTTTCTGAAGGGCCGTTTTGTCACTTCCTGCACGACATGTTGGAGCCAAAAACAGGATGTGACCATATTTGGACGAGCGGCAGTGGGGCTAAATGAGGGTTCATGCCAGGGGACTCATGGGAACCTAGTATTAGCTGCCAGCTTTGTTTGTGGCTGTGCCACCCGTCTTAAGTTAAGTGGAGTTTGTGGTTTTGTTTTGAATTTATATTGCAAATATAAGTTCATTTTGACAAAGCATCTGTGTTGATTTCATCAATTTTGTTTCCAATGGTATTTTTGGGGTTTGGAAAAGTTGAGTTTTCTTTTTCTTTTTGGCCAAGCGGTGGAATTACAACTTTTAGTTACAGTGAACAGCCCCGGTCGTTGGTTTAAATGCAAATGAGTGACTGCTGACCACGCCCCTTTTCTATCAGTACCACAGGAATCAGAAAAAGACCTGGAAATCTGAAGGAGTCAGCATGGACCAGACTCCCGAGGAGGGCTGCACGGCTGAGCTCAAAGCTTCTTCGCTCCAGTTTTGCTCTGTCTCCATCTTGTGGTCACCTCAGGTACAACAGCACAGGTTATACCATTGGATTATTGCTCTGAGATCCAGCTGTAATTCAGTATGAGCCACCAGGCATCCTCCTTAAATTGATTAGAGCACACTTTACTGCCCTCCAAATCAAGCTAGCATCCTGTTAATGTAATTGAGTCAAATGACACACGGCCGACTCGACACATGAGGAATTGCAACCAATTAAACAAATGGATTTCGCTGACTGGACACTGATGAAATTGTTGTGCTCCAACAAAGCAGGCACCTTAAGCCAAGAACATTTATATTTTATGTGTTTCAGGATGAGAGAAGCATTCATCTTCGTCTGTAACTAATATAGTTAATTAATCCCTTACACAAGATCAATAAAAACAAAAACACAGACATGTGTAAAAGGTCAGTGATCTTTGGTTTAATCTGTACCACAAACGTCAAAGGAAGGCACTGCTGTCACTCAGTGAAATGTGAGGACAAAATGTGTTCAAAGACGGATAAAGATTTGTAGGATGAAGTCTTCGTTGGAGGTTGTCGGGATGTTCCTGCTACTCGCCGCCGCACAGCTCCAGCAGGATTTTGCGATAATCTCCAGATGTGTCTCCCTGCACAGGAGGGAAGATATGAAGAAACTGTAGTGACAAGGCTACAGGTTTTGAAACTTTAAAAGGCAAACGAGTCCAACCCATTTACGACACCGTTTTCCAGCTCAAACCGCCAGCGTCTCACCTTGATGAAGGAGTGGAGACTCTTGCCGTACATCTTCTGGAACTGAGCTTTAATATCCAACATGTCCACCTCGGCTCTGGAGACCATTATTCTGATGAGGACACTATCTGTGGTGCCGAGGCCCTGAAGATAGAAAACCTGCTCATCAACAAGTCCAAAAACAAGTCTCACCACATCGACCAACACCAGGCTAAAGGATTTCGCCCAGTTCGGAAACTGCCACCTCTCAGACACCTTCAACATGTCTGAAACCTGACACCGCTTCATAAGATTTTTAAAAATGTAATAAAATCGATTCCACAGTACGTGATAACTGGACTCAACTTTTTTTAAATTACACGTCCTGGGCCTGTGTTGCTCAAGATTCCTACGGCAAAGAGCGTCTCCCAGGAAAGGCCACGCCCATAATTCTGTGAGGATTCTTAGAAGAATTGGTTGGTTTCTGAATTTTTAAGGATAAAAATGACTCATAAAACATCTTGAAGCCACTCTTAATAAAGTGACAACCTGTTGGGAGTAGTGAGGAGGACTTTAAGAGGATGGAGAGTTTGGAGGGTGAATGATCACCCAGGACCCGTTTGGCTTAAGAACCTTCCTAATGACCTGGAAGTATTTGTGTCTCCATCATGATTAAGACTGTCCAAATTCTCCAAATGAAAAGGATCCACAGTGCCTTCGGGTTTTCCTATCCACTATTCCTTGACCTTACGTCGGGGTTAAGGAAAAGGTGATAGGACGGACTATTTGAACAGGCCCCGAGACGAAGACAAACACTGAAACTCGCAGCGAAAATGAATGACTTTGCTGAGTGAAACTTGAAAAACTGAAGGACACGAAAATCGTTGAGGATTGACGGGTAGAAAACGGATGGATGGATGTTTTTAAACAAACATCAAAACTACAATGAATGTTATCAGTTTTGTTTGTGTTTTTAGCCAGTGTTGATGGTTCAGACCAGGGACTGTTTATATAACTGGACAAAGTGACTGTGACGTCATCCATTAGTTAGTGAAGGGTCGTTTTGAGGTCAATCAGGTC
>JAQQAE010013557.1:0-12705 GCA_029823295.1 Pseudamia nigra | reverse complement strand
CCCTGGTGGCTCCTCCCACGCGGTGACGCAGCAGGGAGAGTGCTGAGCGGAGAGGAAAGCAGCTTTAATTGCAGGACTGGGGGAAAAGCCAGCGATGGCTTCGCTCAGACAAGAGCACCAGTACGGGCTCTCCTGTGGAAAAAATAACAAAAACAGCCCCAACAGGACGCTGTTCCATGTCAAGCTCACGGACACGGCTCTCCGGGCTCTGGAGGCGCACCAGCACCTCAAGGTACCTTTATCACCGTCTGTTTGGGTGTTTTATCCGGGGATGAATTCACACTCCCACTTGTCAAACTTACTACTCAGTTTGTCTATATGCAAATGAATTCACAGCTAAATTGCGTTGGACTGCTCGTGTTTCCCCACGTATGTCTCAGCTTTTGCGTTTTTACCCGAGCTCTCGTGTGTGGCCATAAATAAATAAATGAGCGTCGCACGAACAAGTTTACAGTTACTCCTGAAGTGCGTTACCTCTGAATCATTGGCTTCATCGCATACCAGGAGCAACACGGAGCCCTGTGATTGTCGGGAAAGACGAGCCCGTCAGCTGTTTCTGGAAAACCTTCACTAAGTTGTGCAAAATAAAGCATAAGAATAAGGAACAGCCAGCCTGAGTAGTTATCTTATCAAGCAGACTGGTTTCTAAGAGCAGGCATTACTGATTGTGTATCTCAGCATGTGAAAAGTTTAAAGGAGAATTTCATTCACTAAACCAATTATCCTTTACAGTGGGGCTTCAATATAATCCGCTCCCCACAATAAATGCATTGTTTTTTCTTTCTGTCTCATCAGGGAGCTTTACCTTGTGAACCTTCAATATGTTTCAAAGGAAATCAAGGGGTAAGTTGTTTTTTTAAATCTAAATATCTATGTAATCTTGTTATTAAGCCAGTATAGCATGGAAATGTTTCCTAAACCCTTATTTGGTTAAAGGTTATTGTTTACAGCATGGATCTTATTATCACCAGGCTGCAGCACATCGGAAGATAACAACCTGTGTGTGTGTGTGTGTGTGTTAAGAAAGCAACTTATACTACAACAACCATGCAGTCCTGGTATTTTCTGAATTCCATAATTGCTGATAGGCTGTGGTTGCTCAGAGAAGAAGCCTGTTGGCTGCCATGGTCGTCCACACCACAGCATCAGGAGCCTCACAGAGCAGCTTGGAGCTGTCGTCTCCAGCAGACAGGAGGCATGCAGGTTACTGGGTCAGGCTGGTGAGTGTGGAGAGGCTTTGTTAGGTCAGTGAGCGGTGCTGGGAAAAGGAGGGGAGGGAAGAAGTACGCACTGCCACACACCGACAGAGTCAACAATAGGGAGGGAGTTATTAAGAGTCAAAAGAGAAGCTGGAAGGGGACAGAGAGTAGCCTCGGGAGTATTGTTCTAGGATAAAAGAGCAGCTTTAATTCCATATCTCTTTGTGTCTATTGGGTGTACATTCTTAAACTGTGTTCTAGGGTTGGTAGTTGTGAATGATAAGCCACATAATTTAGTGTGAACTACAAATGATTTGGAGGAAGTCAGGAGCTGCAGCGTCCCCTGGGAATACACTACTTTTTAGTCGATGCTAATTGCATAGGCTGCTTCGAAATAATGACAATCCCCTTCCTGCTTTGAGTGTTGGTGAGTTCTGTGACTGTGGGATTCAGGTTTAAACCTTAAAAGGTTTTGTGGTATTTCAGTGTGCTTTAGTCATTCCCTACCTTGTCTCAGTGTAAGCTGCCCAGCTGCGGTCAGGTGTAAGAGCTGAGTGGGCAGTTGGTCATCTGTGGTTCGGTGATTTTTCAATAGGGGTTAAGCCGACGTTTAACTCCACTAAGGCATAGGATAGAGACAGAAATAAATATAAAACCTAGTGGACTCAGTTCATCTGATGACACAGATTACTGTAGATGTGAACTAGTGCTTTAATATTCAAACGTTCTAGCATTTACTGTACTTTTTGCTTTCACCAACATTTATCCATTATTTTATGCAAATAAATTTAATTAAAGGTGCCATGATGTGAAAATCCCTCTTGACTGGGTTTTGAGGTCTATGTTAAGTATGTGCTATAAAATAAAAGATGTGAACATTTGAAATCCCTCAGAGCTGCCATTCCACAGAAATCCACACAACAAGGTGGACAACAGGAAAAACACGCAACTTTGGGTTTTTGTGATTTGTGACATCACAAGTCATAAGAAATCATCCATTATCCAGATATAGTGTATTAACCCTACCTCAACAGCAAAGCCAGAAGAATTCAGAATGCACATTTTAGATTTAAATTTGAAAAAAAAAAAGTTAGAACCAATTGTATTCGAGCTAAAATTAGCTCCTGCCCTATACGCAATATCCCTGACAATTTATTACAAAAAACTGTGCATGTAAATGTCATCAATGTATTTTTACCATGTCCTGTTGGTAGAATATGATTTCGGGTACCCTGAGAATGACTTGGATTTCAACCAATTTGTGCTGTTTCTGATGAAAAGTGGGCAGGTACAACAGTTATAAATTATTTTTTAATCTGTGTGCAGCAGAGAAAACCCTTGTAGAAAAGGGTTTCTGAAAACCAAGGGAAAATAAAATCACCCTTACACAGAGTTACAGATATGATTTTAAGTGTGAAGATAGGAAACTTTTCAATCAAATTGAAGGCTGATGGATCTTTATCAGGACATTAATGGGCTTAAATGAGACATATTGTAAAAAAAAAATGCAGGGTTTAATATGTTTTCCATTCTAGAAGAGGCGGGGGGGGGGGGCTGAAATACTGCTGAACTATCAAAACACACAGCCACTTTTCTTTTAACTTGGCTTAAAACAAGCCGTTTTGACTTTTGTTTTTTGGTCACAAGTACAAAGTCACTGTCCAAAATTTGTCATCCAGGACCACCAGGATCACCCTGGACCCAAGCAGGCTGTCGACATAATGGTATCCATGGCACTGACAGAAAAAAGTTGTGATCAGCTGCCACTCAGTTGCATTTAAACAAACAGACACTGGAGTAACCCGTTCACAACATGGAGTCATACGTGACACAACAAACAATCTGTGTCGTACCTTGAGCTGATATTTAAAATACGTGTTGTGGCACCACAAAAGACATCGACCTGTTACTGAAGTTACCAGTCATTATTTGGTGGTATGTAACATGTTTAGAGTCTTGGCCCTGGTAAATCTGAGCACTGTTGGACTTTATTGTGAGTTTAATGGCTGACAGATTGCAGGGAATTTCACACAGCTTCACTCTACATATGGCACAGGAGCTAAAGTTATTAGCCAAATGAATGTTTAGAGGTAATTACAGTAGCTGCTTTGCTTCAGGTTGCAGCGTGAGGCACCATGACTGCAGTTTGCTTTAGCTTTCCCCATCTGCCTGACTCAGACATTCAGAGGTGTGTGTGTTTTTGTACGGGTGTGTAGTGCTGGCACACTCTGAGCCGTAATAGTTATGCAGATGACACAAACTCTGGCCCACTAATTTTCCCATCCTGTTCCCAGGTTAGAGTCCCACTCTTTAGTATGTGTGTGAAACAAAAACACTTAAGGAAAATGTCCCGTGCATTGCTTTTAAAGTGGCTGATGCTTGAAACCTAGATGTTTTTGTGCATTTCGAGCCAGTTTTTCCCAGTTTTTCTCTCCATGTACACAGGACTGACTGAACAGCAAAGCACAGCAATTAAACAGAGCAACTAAAGACAACAAATAGATTTGTACAAAAATAGGTTAATGCTTTAATTCCAGATGTGTTTGTTCACTTATGCACAGGGGTGTGTAAACAAAAACGGTACTCAAGGAAAAGTATTGTTACCTTGCAATTATAATTATAATGACTCAAGCAGAAATGGCAATACTCATAAAAATAAGTGCTTGAGTAAAAGTAAATGGTATCTCATAAAAACTACTCAAGTAGTGAATAACTTTATAACATGGAATTTGTTACAGCCTCATATATTACGTTCAAACTAATATTTTGTTCATATTTGATAATTTTCTTGATTGTGTTGATCATTTTTGTTCAGTTTTGTTGGTTATTTTGTTATTTTTTAACTTCATCATCTTGTTGTTTTTTCCAACGCTGTTGTTGTTGACTTTTACTTTTTACATTTTCTTGCATTTCTTTTTTTAAAAATCGGTTTTCCCTGGTTATTTTGTTCATGCTGTTAACTTCCTTGATTATTTTGCTAATATTGTTGCTTATTTTGTGGATTTTTTTTGTTTAAAATTTTTTTCATTAAAATTAAAAGCCATAGATCCGAGTGGACCTGATGTGTTTAGTAACCTGATCAGACCACAGATTGTTCATTTCTGACAGTGTTTGGTTCTCTACCGTGTGTACGTTATTTCACATCAAACTCATGTATTTGTGTATTGTGATGTTATTGGTGCGGGCCTTGTTGTGTGCTATTTGGGGGTGTATGTTTACCCTGTGGCCTGTGTGGCCCAAAGCCATGATTTATTCATGTCCCACCTCCTTTTTCCTGTCCTGCCCCCTGTGCCCATTGTGGACTAGTCTTTAGCTGGGAAGGAGTGAGTCCCCTGAGGACCCTCTGTGTGTGGTGTTTGTTTGGTTTGTCTATAAGAGAGAAGAGAAATAAGGGAATTTTTGGCACTTCTTTTTTCTATCTGTGTCTAGGTTTTTTGTCTGTGTGTGTTTAAGCTGCCTATACGCCGATCCCCAGAGTCCCCACTGATTGTGTGTCGTCTCGTCTCATTTGAATGACAATGAGCGGGGAATGTAGCCTGTGTGTTTTTACCCCGGCTGAACCAGTCAGAGTGAATGGACTTTTCAGCCTAGTGCGTTACAGTGAGTCCAGATGTGTTAGGGCCTGCCCTGAGGCTTTCTTTGTGTCAAACATGATAAAACTTCCCTGCTGTGGATCTAATGGAGTGGAGACTAACATGGAAAACAATGACACACATGACCGAAGTTACGATTTGAGTTCAACTTGAGAACATTCTGCCTAAAATCAGACTAGACAACTGTGCAATGGGGTAAAAAGTGATATTTCTATTAGCGTGGGCAATGTTGAGATTGGAATTTGAGTCTTTTTAGTTGTTTGACAAGAAAATACACATTGCTGATTCAGTAATGTCTTGTGATCCTAACAATTAGCATAAAAAGTACAAGAACATGTTGCATGTTTTCTTCAGGACCTATTGCAATGCAACAGAAATGTATTTTTTCCATTTCTTCAAATTAGAGCAACCTAAAATTTCCTAATTCTATAGCTTTGAATTCCAGTACAGTTGCAATGTAGTCATAATCAATACTTATTATCTCGTTATCTTCAATATACAGTACAATGATAGTAAGAATGCAGTGGTAATATGCAGTGAGTACACAGAAATAGTACTCGCGTAAAAGTACTGTTACTTTATAATTATAATGACTCAAGTAGAAGTAGAAGTACTCATAAACATATGTACTTGAGTAACAGAATATACCATAGAAAGACTACTCAAATGATGAGTAACTTTATCATGTTAAATTTATTACAGCCTCATATATTTTGTTCTAACAGGTTATTTATCTACAGCTAATAATAGTGTAAAGGTCACATTAATTGTCATTAATCCACTGTTACATCCAAAACCAGTAAATTTAAAAATGCATGTTAAACACTGCACAAAATTTGCTTTTGCAACATATACATCATTATTTTGACCATTTTTGCGCATGTTCTGTATTTACCGTATTTTCCGCACTATAAGGCGCACCGGATTATAAGGTGCACTGTCATATTTGGATAAAATTGACGGCGTTTAGGTGCGCCTAATAGTGCGGAAATGACGGTAGTTAACTTTATTCATTTTTGTCGGTAATCTTGACCGTTTTTGTTCATTTATTTGATTATTTTGATAATTTTTGTTCATTTTGATGCTTATCCTGTTGAATTTGTTTAATTTTGTTGGTTATTTTATTCATTTTTTGCTGACTTTTTTCTCATTTTTTTGTCTATTTGGTTGAGTTCAAGTTCAACCTTACAGTTTATTTGGTTCATTTTTGTTAATTCTCTAGATTTTTTTTCCCTTTACTCCTACTTATTGAGCTGTGGCCAAATGTAACATAGTAGAAGTACAGCATTTTCATTACAAATGTAACTGAGTAAATGTAAAAAGTATCCTTCAAAATATCTACTCTTAGAAGTACATTTTTCTCCCAAAAACTACTTAAGTACAGTACCTGCAATGGCGTAAATGGACTTGAGTACTCCCCACCTCTGGTAATATGTGTACTCTAAAACATGAACAAATAAGAATTTAACAAAATACTTTGCCATCACAAAAGGCCATTGACTGTATTTTTCTAAATCTCTTTAAAGTACATCTCATGTGCCACTTGCTCTAAAGTGAATTAGGATCACCAGTGAGACTACAAGGAGAAAGTTGTTGAGGGATTATGATGTTTTAAACACTGGTGGTTATTACACTTTGCTTTTCAAAACTGAGAATGAAAATCTTTCGCTCAGCCTGGATTACATATTTATTTAGCACACATGTGAGTGCAAGGTGAAGACAGGTGGACTCCGAGGTCCGGCAGCGCTGCACCTCTGAAAAATGTGTTCTCTGTCAGATTAAGCAGCTCGGAGATAGAGAGCACATCTTGGCTCACTGAGGAATGAGTCCGATCTGATTCCCTCATGTGAAATCCACACCATAAGCTAATGAGGCATAAAAGGGTACTTGTTTCTCCCCCCACACATGTGTCATGGTATGGCTCTGAGTGTCTGGAAACAGCTCTGTGGAAGCTCCCACCTAGCCTGAGGGGGTTGGGTGGAAGGAGGGGGCTACGATTGGGCTTGGTATCCCACAATTTGTTGGAGTTGACAGTTTGGGCCTCAGGCACCTGCCAGAGACGTATCGTTCTTGGCATCGGCGAGGGAAAACCTCAGGGGATGCTTGTGGCACAGCACTCCTCCAATCCCGCATCCTCTCCAGCGTACCTGGCCTTCCCATCTTTCAGCTGGTACTGGAGCTCGCAGCGCTGGCAGCGGCTCTGTCCCTCTGTGAAATTACAAATGGAAAGAAATGGAAGGTGATTACAGGCTGGGGCTTGATTACATGCACTGTCTCCCACTTAAGGCAGCCACATTAATCACCCTGTGCCAGCATGTGAAACTCCACTAGAGAGAAAACACTGTGTAGCTGCAAGCGTTGACTGATTGACTGTGGGATCATAAAAAAACGGCTGCATAAAACACACAAAATCTCTGTTTTCTCTCTTTGTATGCTCGTCTCCCTCACTGTTGCCCCCATCTCCCTCTTCCTCTCACTTCTTGGCCAGAGACACAGACACACATTGTGCTGTTTTGTATGGCCGTCCTCCATTGTGGAGGGGACTTGTCTTAAATGGCATGTGTCAACTTGTGGCCCTGGGAACGATTCGTCTCTTTTGTTTCTGATGAGATGATGAGAAGTAGTGTTTACTGGAGTGTGGTGAGGATGAGGGCGGTGGTTGGAGGGCTGTCTGGCTGCTTAAACGTGCATGGGTTTGTGTGTCTAAGTCGCTGGCAGAGAAGTTTGGCTGATAGCTAGACTTTGGCCTTTCTCCCTCCTCAGTCTTATGAGTGGCATTAATGCTGATTACACCCCAGCGAGAGGAGCTGGAGCCGAGCCTCTCTTTGCTCACGCTGGATTAACACAAGCACACACACACACACACAGACTTTGCATTAACACCCAGCCCAGAGAGACGTGCCTCCTGCTGATAACAGACAGCGGTGGTGGCGACAGGTTTCACTACCTCCTCCTGCACCTCCTCCCTCTCCTCCTATGAACCAGAAAGGGGAAGCAGTGCCATGGCATCCCACTCTGGAGCGGTGGAGGCCAGAACAAAAGACGGCCTGTTTTCAGAAGGCCATTACTCAGGCTGCAGAGGATGTGGAAACAATAGCCTGCATGAGATCTACACCCAGACCCCACATTCAACCAAAAGCTAGCAGGAAACATAAGCCCTGCACACCGACAGCAGTCTCTCACAGTTTTTGTTCCAATCGACTTTATAGTTTGATAGAGCCAGGAAAATAGGTCTTTGCCCATCTGCAGTGTCACTGTGTGGAGGTATTTATGACAGTTTGAAGTGAAATGTGGCTCATTGCTTAAAAGGCCCCATGCTGAAAGTCACTACACTGCTCATAGGGGAAACTTTAGATGATAATACCAGAAGTAACCAGTGGTGGATGGAGTACACGGAAACAGTATTGAAATAAAAGTAATGTTATTTCATAATTTTAATGACTGAAGTAGAAGTAAGAGTGAAAAAATACCTCATAAAAAACCACTCAAGTTGTGAGTAACTTCACAACTAATTTTTTTACAGCGTATATTGCGGTCAAACAAAAACTGTATTTTCATTTTGTTCATTTTTGTTTATTTCCTTGATTATTTCTTGACATTATTTTGATTTGTTGTTGCTTAATTTGTTCACTTTTACTCATTTTATTGAGTATTTTGTTTTGTTGTTGCTTATTTTGTTCACATTTATTAACTTGCTTGATAATTTTTATATTGCTCAGTTTGTTCCTTATTTTGTTGATTTTGTTGCTTACCTTGTGGATTTTTGTTGCTTATTTTGTTCATTTTTTAACTTGATTGTTTTATTTTATTGCCAATGTTGTAGCTCTATTTGTTAACACTTACTCATTTTCTTGCATCTTTTGTTTTGTTGTTGCTTATTTTGTTCATATTTGCACTGTTTGTTGCTTATTTTATGGATTTTTTTGTTGAATTCCTTTATTAAATTGTTAATTTACTCAATTAATTATTGAGTTTAGTAATTTTTCAGGTTTGTCTTGTACTTTTTTTTTGCTCATTTTGTTGCTCAGTTTATTCATTTTAATAATTTTTTTGATTAGTATTGATAGAGTATTGGGCAAAATAATCAAGTAAATTATCAAAATTAATAAGCTGTGCAAAGAAAATGAGCAAAAATGCATAAAAATGAAAATAATTGTCAAAATCAGCAAAAAATTAGCAAAATAATGGAGAAAATTAACAAAATTAAAGAAAGCGGTCAAGTAAATTGTAAAATTAACATAAGTAAAATGAAGAGAATAAGCAACAAATGAGCAAAAAAGAGGAAAATAATCAGGTAAATTGACAAAAGTGAACAATAAAATCAAGAACTTGAACAAAAAGTCACCAAATAAGCAACAGTATGAGCAAAAATGATCAATAATAATAATAAGACAATAAAATGAGCAAGACAGTTAGTAAAAAATAAACAAATTAAAGAATGAAATTGATTTTTTTTTAAAGCAGTCAAACTAAAAAATGAAGAAAATAAGTATCACAAATCACCAAAAAATGATCAAACTAATGTAAATGAATAAAAATGACCACAATACCTGTTTGAGGGCAGATTATTAGGTTGTAATAAATTCCACATTATTAGTCTTTTTTGTTGGGACACTTTTTTACTCATGACTCAAGGACTTTTCATAGCACGTCATCTTGAGTCATTAGAATTATAAAATAACAATACTTTTACTTGAGTACTGTTTCTGTCTACAAACCTCTGGACCTGATGTTATAAAAGTCTCATTCATTCAGTATTTCCAGAGATACAATGTGTAGCCATGGAACCTTGTCAGCCTAGTTGTTTTTGTTGGGACAGGTGCTGTGAAAGACATGATTCATAAACAAAGAAAAAACTAAGCATTTTCCTCTCCTTACACTCACAGACTCACACGAATGTTCATAATTATCCTGCAGCCGCACACGACACTGCACGTACTAGTATTTCTGGTTTTCTCACAAGTTTGCTGTTCAACTTAAAAAGCAAAGGAGCTGCATGTTACAACTGTCCACAACGCCGCAGTGTTCTCTTGCGTAATCTGATGGGGTGAAAAGTTGAAACGTCTTCACTTTTCTTCAGCCTAATTTATAACGGAATTAGTAAGTCGAGATCATAGTTCATGAACAAAGCCTCGGGGAAGGGATGTGAGCTGATTTTTACATGTGGCAAACTGAGAGGGTCAGAATGGAAAGAAACAGACCTTCAGAAAAAGACGCCACAGTTGTGTTTGGTTTTCCCTTTTGGGCTGTGGACAGTGTTTGAAGTGTTGCTGTGCTACACACGGGTGTTTTCACTTCATTCGATTCTTCTTACACTCTTCTCTTCTACATTTACTTGCACTGAATATTCCATATTTTGCCCTTATTCTGAAAAAGACAATGTTTTATTAAGCTGTTTACATTATGTTCCGCCGATATGCTTTTTTGCACACCGTCATGTTTACCCCAGTTCATATACAAACATTTTTCCATGCAATACATTTGGTCACCTAACCCATTGCTGTGACATACGTCATGCATATCCAAACGCCTGCAAGTCTTTCATGATGTCTAACCCATTTAAAATATACACAGTCCATACAGTCCTTCAGTGTTTTTTCTTTATTATTATCTTCAACATTGTACATTAATGCTGAGGACATTCAAACTGTGAAAGAACGTATTTCAAATTCATCACCAAAACCATCAAATGCTATCTGAGGTGCTGTGAATTGGCTGTTTCTGAGGCTTGTAATTTGAATAAACTTGGTCTTGGCCTTCCTTTCCTGGGATTGTCGTCATGAGAGCGAGTGTCATCATAGCATTTGATGGTTTTGGCAACTTGGCAACTTTTGCAGACGCTTCAACTGCTAAAACCTGACTCATCTCAGCATATCCATCATGTCTTAAGGACAGTCCACGCCAAGAATGATAACTACCCAGCAAACATTATGTAGTGACACGTGAGCATCCCCGCAGTTTAACAGTCATGTTCTGGAACTGTACTCAGCTGTGTGGGAGTTTTAAAATGAAAACTGATCACTTGTTGTAAATATGTTGCTGGTGATATCCAAACAACAGATGATCCTTAAACTTCAGTTCGATGACTGCACCTAATGACTCAGACCCAGCTGTTCTCTGTCTTTTATGATTTACATTTTTAATGACGTCAATGAAAGTTACATGAAAGTTAAGTGACGTGCATATGGTGTTCTGTACAATTTAAATGTGTACTAACTGGCTGTCAGTGTGTTAATTAGCCACTGTTGTTATTGCTATAGCTGTGGTGTGGACTCCATTGATCTTTGTGTAGACAGTGTTTTTAGGTGTAAGTTGAGAATTTCTACGCAATATGTTGTGCACATGACCCATGTTTAATTTTGACTATGAGCAGAATCCAGTGGAACCTCGGATAACAAGTGATTTGGCTTACAAATTTTTCGGGTTACGAGGAAGACATCGGGCGAAATTTTGTACTGGCTCATGAGCAAAAACTCGGGTTGCAAGTAAAATAGTTCACGAGAGTGAGAGGAGCGCAAGTTACTCACCAACCGACTGGAAAGATAGATGTGAAACTTGCGCTGTATTGTGCTTCATATTTGTGCCTTTTTTCACCTGAAATAGTGCTTCATTTTGTATTTTTTCATCATGGGACCTAAGAAGGATGCTAGTGTCGTATACGGCTGCAAGAGAGTGAGCTACTGTGTGTTGCAGCTTTACGTCACTGAGACACTTTACGGCATGAATCCGCGTCATGTCATGTGTTATTCCCTGCCTGTTCACGACCAGAATTCATGCATTAAAGTAGTGCTGTAAAACTAAAACCACCGCTCCATCATTCTACAGTGAGAAGAAAACCCGTAACAGGCCACATGTCATAAATAATTTTTAGAACTAATTTCATGCATTCCTTTTCAGATAATTAACATAACTTCCTTTTCAAATAATAATAATAATAATGAATAAACATTCTTTTCCACATACCTTACGTGCACGTATGGGTGTGTATGTATGGGAGTTTTCTTGGGTCTTGGAATGGATTAATTGGTTTTATATGTATTCTTATGGGAAAACCGGGCCCGGCTCACGAGTTTTTTGTTTCACAAGTTTGATCCTGGAACGGATTAATCTTGTAACCCGGGGTTCCACTGTATAGCTGTGCATGTAGAAAAAAACAGTCAGTGATCTAATCACATGTTGAATTTAGACTCAGAGACCAATAAAAATAAATTTTTACAAAACTAAAACGACCATTATTAAATACATATGCTATGAAACACAAGTGGACAAGTGTCTCCACTACCAGGACTGGAACTGTAGTACTGTGGACATGACAACTTCATTTCCAGACTCGTTAAGATAACAAATAAATTCATTCATCATATTCATCTTAGTGCAACTTGAAAAGTGCTGACTCAAATATTTCACTCACACTAAATCATCTGAGTCTATTCGTGTGTAATAATCTCATTGCATCATTAAAAGCAACCTTTCGTCTCCGCAGCCTATATTTACTAGAATTTTTCCCCAAATGTGCAGTATGATGAACAGAGACACTTTGACTCCATCTGTACATGCACCAAACCTGTGTAGGAGTGTGTTTGCTTGTAAATTCAATATGTGACATTGCCTGTAAATATTATCATTATCATTAGTCATTTGACCAGTAATAAAAGGTATTTGACCTTATTCCAGATGATATGAATACTCTGAAAATGTAACAGCAGGATATTTGAGGTCTTTATCCTCTTTGGGTCCGGTGTGATGTGTGATAGGAGAGTATTGGCAAGAATGAAAGAAAAAGTGTACAAGACGGTGGTGAGGCCAGCGATGTTGTATGGTTTAGAAACAGTGGCTCTGAGGAAAAGACAGGAGGCAGAGCTGGAGGTAGCAGAGATGAAAATGTTGTGGTTCTCTTTGGGAGTGACGAGGAT
>JAQQAE010013556.1:0-12705 GCA_029823295.1 Pseudamia nigra | reverse complement strand
CTGGAGTCGAGTCAGAGCCCAGATCTTAATTCAAGAGAATTTGAGACTACACTTGAAAAGAACTATTTGCTCCTGATCTCTGTCCAATGTGATAGAGTTTGAATAGTTTTACAATGAAAAATAGAGAACAAATTGTGGTATTGAGATGTGTAAAGCTGACTGAGAGCTACCCACACAAACTGAATGATGTCATTGCAGTCAAAGGTGAGTCTACAAAATACTGACTCAAAGAGTATGAATGCTTACGCAAACACTTATATTTCACACATTCCATACATTTTTAATTAACTGACATTACTTTGTAGAAATCTGTTTTCACTCTGACATTAAAGATTTGTTATTTTGTAAATTATTGTCAAACAAGGCAAATTATATTGACAACAATCCATTTTATACTGCAATAAAAAATGGAAACATCCAAGGGGTATGAATACTTTTGCAAGCCACTGTACATACTATATAGTATATCGTTCACAGTACATTTAGTCTATATTTATTTATTCCTCACTTAATTTATTTTTTGGTGATTTATTTTTTTTAAACTTTTATTTAACCAGATAAAGTCCTGTTGACATCAAGATCTTTTTTACAAGGGTGCCCTGGGAATTTATGTGTTGTTTCATTTACCCAGTATGCAGTTGTGCTTATCTTTCGGCAGAACTTGGAGCACTAAGTGCACAGAAACAGTTATGTAGAAAAATAATGACAAGATGTCACCTGAAAAGCACCTGAGAGCAAGAAAAAAATAGTGTGACTTTCCTGAATAGAAACCAGGGCAGAGGACTAACAATGATGTAAACTGTTTGTGTCGTACTTCTGCTTTCACTTTAAAGCCCTTCCGAGCTACAGGGCCAATACAGAGCAGCATTCCTCACTGTTGTTAATTTAGGTGCCTGGTTATTGATCGCCACATAAATATAAGTGAGATATTGAATAGTATTTTTGTTAATGATAAAAATGAACTCATCTTTTCAGATTATCAGAATTGAATATGATTTGTCCTGAGCATGCGCTTGACTTGTCTCACTTGAGAGACTTGGTTTGATGAGTCTTATACTCAACACCGCAACTCGGTATGGCTTTTCTCTTTTTGCACTGAAACAGCAATGTGAAAAACCCAAATAAACATAAAGCACTTTTTAAAGCTTGTCATGAAGACTTCATCTACTGAACATTGAAGAAACAAAGTGGACGACCTTTTAACACCTTAATTAAAACTGCACAGGTCCCTAGAGGGTGTATTCTAAATTTCAGCATATAATACCACCCACATCTCCCTAAATTGGTTTTCAGCCCTGTGTCAAAAGGTCCTTTTCAGTGTATGTTGTTACATAATAAATGCAAATGAGTTCTTGTTTACCACACACTATTCCTGTCTTTGCCATGGAATCCAACATATAGATGACCTGGCACATTATCTCAGGACATCACAATGGTTTTGGTGGGTCCACAGGCCCCAAAGAACTGAAGGAGGACAGTAAACAGATAACTGTGACATCACAAATATCCAGAAATAGAAATGGTTTGTTTTATGTCCAGTTTTCCTCTGAATGAGTATTGTGATACTTCAGTATTATTTTTTGAGCCTCAGACCTGATTTATAATATAAATAGACATACAACAATATTTCTCCCTTAAACAAGCAATTCATACCTGCAACCAATGTGATGTATTACAATAGCAAGCATCACTTCCTCAATGAAAGGATTCTTTAAAATGAAATGGACAATGTATTCACAGAGAGTGTGTTGGAGCCATCGTTCATAGAAATAGGCAACACCAGTCAAAAGACTGGACACACATTCTCCTTCAGTGTTTTTCTTTAATTTTTATTATTTTTAACATTGCTCAATAATACTGAAGACAAACACTACCTGAGCCACTGTAAATTGGCAGTTTCTGAGACTAATTCTAATAATCGTATCCTCTGCAGCAGACGTACAGCTTGGCCTTCCTTTTGTTTGAAATCTTTAGATATTTTGGATTGACTAGCCTTCATTTTTTTAAGATGCAATATACAATGTTGGGAATGATTAGACATCTGACCTGCCAGTCAACACGGCTTACAACCTTATAGGTGTTCAAGCTCATGAGGCCTGCATTTCAGATTCCTTCATCATCTGGTAAATAGAACAGTGAACAGATATACTAGCTTGACAACTGTGAGTTTGTAAGCTGTGCTGGCTGGCAGGCGGCCTGTTTAATCATTTATATTGATATGCCACAAACAAATGACTACAAGCTAGTTTCCAAACATTGTGGACTGAACCTTTAACGGAATGGTGGAGTGTCTTTTCTCTCAACTGTCCTTGCACAAGACAACTAATAGCCTAAAGCACATTAAGAGAGCAAAAATGGTCCAAATTAACTCACCCGTGAAGTGAAAAGTGTACAAAACTATCATCAAAGCTAAATGTGGCTACTTTGAACATGATATTCTGGGTTGTTTAACCTTTTTTCTTTACTACATAATTCCATATGTGTTATTTTCCAGTTTGGATGTACTCAGTATTGATTTACAATGTTGAAAATAATAAAAATAAAAGGTATAGTTTTATCATAGCTTCAACAAAATTCACTCCTACCCATATCAGTATTAGAATGTACATTAGAATGTCGATAACAGTAATAATGCATAAGCTAATACTGGCTTTCTTTTACTGTCAATGGCTGCTAGACGTTCATTGCTGTTGAGAATTTTATTTTTGAGCAAAGGATAATATTAACACATGATGTTGTGGAAACACTTTGACTCTAGTTACATGACATTTTTGAAGTTGTCATATTCGGTACTTTTACGAAGATGCCTGTGTGCTGTGTATATTTTTGTCAAGGGCTGTGTGAAGTTACAGACAAATAGCAATTCACAGGAGACCTTTTAGTAGGAAACCACTCAATATTTTATAAGAGCACTTTGACCAACAGCAGTCTTTATAAATTGAATTACCCACTGTCCTTGAATGCTGATGGCAGAGAGGGAAGAATATAAAATTAATGTGATGACTGTTACACTGCAGTAATCATTTAGACATTTGCAAAACAATCCATACAGAAAAATTTCATGTCTTAATAAAAAGAGAAACTATGAAGTCCTTTAATTTGTTCCATTCTACAATGGCTTATGGAGTGTTTTGGTGATAGAAAGGTGATTAAAGGTCTGGGGAGAAGGAGAAGGGGATGATTGTGATCGTATCATCAGGGCTGGCCTGTCACTATGTATAGACAAACTGTGCGGGAATGATGGGGGACAAAGGAGGCGATTAGTTGGACATAGCACTTGTAATACACTCTCGGGGGACCAGTAAGTCAGGCAGCTCAATGCTGCAGCCAGGTTCACTGAGCAATTAAGAAAGCCAGGAGAGTCAAAGTGGCTTAGCCTGATGGTCTGCAGTGCCGCAACAGTGTTGAGAGCAGAGGCTCACTTTCAACCCCGATCAGTCCACCTGCGTGTCTTAATGCACCCATCCACAGGAGCCGGAGGAGCTGAGAAGAGAGCCAAAGGGACAAGTGGGGCCAAAGCAGTACATGAGAGAAATTATTCTCCCTTCCCCCATAATTGTGTCTGACATATTCTTTGGCTTCTCTCCCAGATCACCAGCAATACATATATTTTTCTTTATGCCCTTGTTATCCCTGGCTGCTTAATGAATTATTTATAGTGGGGAGGGTTAGAGGGTAGAGAGCATCTCCCTCAGAGTAAACATACCAATAAAAAGAGAGATGATTGCCATAAAAGGGTATGGAAGGGATCATTTGCCCTTTTACAAAAACAGGTTTCAAAGTACTATGGACTAAACACTGTTTTTTAGCGTCAGAGTAACATTTATAAATCTCACAAATTCCTCAGAAAAAAACAGAGAGCAGAATTTCAGAAGTTTAAATCCAGATAGTTAATACTGCAAGATATCTGTTATAAACCCCATCACAATTAATTTGTGATGCAAAATCTATCGATTTCAGCAATCCTGGCTACTGCATGAACTGAATCGATTAAATCCTCTCAAATGTTCCAGTTTCTAATGCAGTATGACCTCTGTGCAAACATCAGATTGCTACTCTGTTTGCTGGTCTCATACAATTTTAGATGAGTGTCAGATATTACACTTGACTAGATGGCAAACAGAAACACTAATAACTGCCTTGCTGCACTGGAAACATTTTAACAGCAATGCCCCAGGACAATCCACAAAAGGTTCTTTTTTGATTTGTTTGTTTTGGATTGTTTCTGAAAACCAGTCCAGAAGACAAGCAAGATTACAAGAATGAAAGCAGTGATGCCTTGAGGGGAATCATTTTCAACTTACCAGCAGCACATTCATGATCACTCTCCCACCTAGAGGTCCACTGAGAAATCTGTGTTCCAAATTACAGCTTTCGGAAGAATATGAGAAATGACTTCTCTGAAAGGAGAAAATGAAATCCTTGTTACCTTTCATTAATTTGACGAGGTCACCATCAGCTTCATAGAGAGATTGCAAGGCCAAAATCAAGCAGTACTTAATTTTTTTCATTTTTGTTGGCATATGTGTGTCATTTATTTTTGCCCATTTCGTTTGTGGAACATTTCTGTAATGTATGTGAGGACTGACGAATGAATCCGAGTGGCAGTTTAATTCATGGAGACATATTTGCTTGCATATTTCCTCAGTTTTAGAAATGCATGAGAGGCCAGTGATAGGTCAAAGCAGAGAGCCTGTTAATTGAAGTTGTACATAATAAAAGAAGGGGAAGGGGAGGGGGTTCTGTTCATTAATAATTGATCAAAGAGCTGTTAAATTGAAATGTGTTTGCATCAATTAATCATCCCCCCAGATGCCACTAATCAGCCTTTTCCATCGCAGCATCATAGCAATCCTGCAGACTACACCAGTTGTGCTGAGACTAAACCATCATTCATCATGTCTTACTGTGCTCTTAAAGCTGGCCTCAAGTCTGTGACAGAGTGATTAAAACACTATTGCCATTGAGCACTGCAGGCTTTACTCACAATCTCTTCTGAAAATTGCTTGCAGTCCACACGGCGTACAGTGTGAAACTTGATTACCATGTTTCTGCGAGTTATTGATATTCTTTGAACTTTAAAGGGGTAGTGAGCTGCCCTGCAACGGTCTGCGGCTACAGTTTGAGCTCTCAAAATGTTCAACTCAATCATTGTCAACTTCTGCATTTTTTCCTCAGGAGCGGAACTCAATTTGTGAACACTACAAAATAGAATGTACCATAAGTGACTAAATCATAGCTTAGCTTGTCATGATTAGTGCATTTTCACATAATTTATTTCTAATGCACCACTTGACAAACATGCTACAGTGGGATTTTAAAGGTACATGCATGTACAGCGTACTGTTGATCACATTAAAAAATGCATTAATCTGATATGATGCTTGAATCTTTGAAAAAAGGTTACTTTCTGGTGGTTCTGCTGTGGATGTACAGTAGTATTGTGGAGAGCCAAGCTTGCAGATTGGTTTGTTTACTGCAGCCATAATTTACACTGATGGCTGCAAATCATTCAACCGAGGAGAACATCAACCACTCAACAGCAGCATGCCATTATGTGTGCAGTATATGTTGTATAAAAAACCTGAAGGCTTTGATTAACATGTATGTGGGCTGCACCTGTTTTATTTATATTTGTTTTTATGCTTTGCTTTGTCTCTGTTAATGATGGAATATGATATATTTAAGGTATACTGTATACTGTACACCTTGATTAAAGGAAAATAATGAAATATCTCCCTAAAAATATAGAAATTCATCAATAATAATCCCTCTCAGTCATCACTTCTGTTAATGTGGGGTGGTGGAGTTCTCTGCAGAAACTTTGCCCTCAGCCCGCATTTTCTATTTTGCCCTTGTTGTGCTCAGATTTTTCTGGTCATGAACTTTTAGTCAGTGTTTTTGGACATGCAGCCCAAACAGCATCAAATGTACAGAACATCATAAAAACAAACTTCTTGTATAAAGTGCTTTCCAGTTGTACTCCGAAGTCAGAATTTCCAAGGTCCTAATTAGAAGTCAGAATTCCTAATCAGACCCACCCTACCAACTCTGATAGTTCAATATGGCTACCACTCATGACGACTAAATGAATGCTGCTAATTTCTGTTGTCTTTGTTACATATTACATCTGTCATACTCATACTACTGTTCTCTTTTATCATTACATGTTTTTTCACTGTTTGTATGTGTAACATACCACATACAGTTGCTATCGCATAGAGTGGACATTTGTTTGAAAGCTGTCCATGCTCCATTTGCATCCGTGTGTTTCCGACTTTGCAGCTGGAATGCAATCAGCTTGGAGTTCATGTCACTCCCAGTTCCAAGGTAAATGGAATATAAAATAGCTTTCTGTGCTAGTCCTAGCATGGCACAGTTCTGTCTGAAGGACTATGTTTCTGGTCATGAATATTTAGGCTGTGCATTTGTACCTCCATTCAAACCAATGTCACATGTAGAATGAAGAATAGAAATACAAAGTGGCTCTCTAACTCTGGTCTTCTTACTTGCTGCACTTCTCCTAACGTGGTGCAGTTTTGTCTGAGACAGTGAGATGTATCTGGTCATAAATGTTTAAGCATTGGGTTTTCCCATCCAGTGTCACATAGACACAGAACAATATGAAAACAAAGACTCCACTCCAATTCATTTTGCTCTTCTTACTAATGACAGTACTCCTAGGATGGTGCAGTCCTGTCTGCTAGACCCAACCAAACAGAAACCTTACAATTGGTTTCAACAACATATGTTACATACATGAAGACATAGTATACAGTATATGCCTTGACTCTACAAAGTCCTGTGAGTTCAGCGATGGGTTTTACTCTACTACAAAACAACCTTGCAGTGAGACAATTTTCTTTTTTTTATATTTCAAGTTTTTCTCACCATTGATGATCACTCTCCTAACTGATTCTCTAGCTTCGTTGGCCACTGCTCTTTGTCATGTTCATAGAGCAGAGAGGAGGAGTGAATTTTGAATGCCCTTTGCAAACAACAAGCAAAAAACACATATTTTACTTTTAATTGCATGGTTCTGTGTCTGTGTTTTTTATCCCACTGGTACATGATTCTGATGTGGGATTTTCTTCCCAAAGGTTTTTCTGCCCAGGGGTCACCTTGGGCTTGTTTTCTGAAATTCTGTTGGGTTTCCTTTATGTGTAGTATTTTAAGGGCTTTGCCTGCATTATGATTGGTGCCATATTTAAAGCTGAACTACATTTAACTGTATTACAGTAATTATGCACAATACATTGCACTGGCCTCAGTTTACATTTAGTTGTTTAATCTGTTAGTATTAGTGAGAATTTTATGTGCGCCATATTCTGATTTTGCCCCTTATTTCAAAAGACAGGCAGTGTTTATGTGCCTCAGTCACTCTAAATTGCCCATAAGTATGAATGCGGGTGTTAATGTTGTTTGTTTATGTAAATGTTAGTATATGTCAGCCCTGCGATGAACTGGAGACCAGGGTAGATTGCCTTCTGTAGAAGGTTTTCCTTTCAAGGGTCAGGATGGGGCATGTTGTTAAGATGGTATAACCTATTTGCTATTGTTCTGCAACTTCTGAAAAATAATTTTCTTGTAAGCTGTTTCTTTTATGATGATGATGTGCATGAACATACAAAATAACTTATTCAGGAAATGCATATTTGAAAACTAAATTTAAAAATAGCTATGTTGCCCTTATGACCAAAAATGTGAGCTTTTCTTTAGGTCTCGCTCATCCATCTGGTGGTTTATTTGTTAAAAGAGACATAAAATGAAAAATCAAGATTCTGTGCTTTTTAATATGATACAATATGTTCCTGGGCCCTAAAATAATGTTGCAGTACCAAAAAAGTAATTTCAGGGACAAATGGTACACAGAGCTTTTCTCATCTGAATCTGCCTGAAAATCCACAGTTTGCCTTTTCCCTCAGATGTGACATCACATCTCCTGTCAATCACCTGAGCCTGAGGCTCGGACCCCGCCCACCCAGTCAGCTCTTGGCATTGTTCACCTCACAACAGTCTCTACCAGTCTCTGGTCTCATTTGCATAACCCTAACCCCTTGAACTCTCATTGGTCTGACTGCACCAGCACTCAAAAAAAAAAAAAGAGCAACCAATCACAACAAGGGGCAGGGAGAGACCAAAAGAGGATTTCTTTCAGCCAAGGCTCAGAGAAGGGAAAAGAAATCAGCAAATAAAACACTGAAAGGAATTTTGAAGCTTAAAACTGCATTTAAGGGTCCAAAAACTTTAAATTTTATGCCAGAAAATACATAATATGTCTCCTTTAACAGTGTTGCTTGGTTGGAACATGTGCTGTATATAAGCAGTGTTGCAAATTGTTGTGAAAAATCCTCTTGAGGCACATTTCAAAATGCTGTATGTACTGTATGTCCAAAAGATCTTCTTAATTTTGGACTAATACTCCATATCCCATATATTTGGAAAAAACTCCATTCAAAAAAGACTTAATTCCAAATACCCAACCAGAATATGATGTTTACATAACACCTGTCAAATAGAGACTCTTGCCATATTCAGCACTAGTGTGCATGTAAACATGATCAATGACTCACTAGAAGTATGTGGTGGTGTACATTATTTGCCTGCAGAGACCCAGCTGCCTGCCTGTGTTTAAGTATTACTCTGTATTGTTGTGTACGGGGCATCTCCATCTTCTCTTTCTTTGCATCCATGGTCCCTCTCTTGTCTCCTGTTTCTGCTCTCATTTCTTTTGGCTGCAGGTGTGTCCATCAGTGAGACAATGCACAAGGTTGAATTACACAGTACGACACACGCCTTTTGGCCATAATAGACAAGCGAAAGTCTATGTGTTTCTGCTGCTTTCACTCAGAACCTTCAGGCACAGTTGCATTTCGGTGTTGTTTATTTGAGGAAGAATCAGAAAATAACTTTGTTTTGTTCTCACTAAAACTGCCTCTCTTCATTGTCTCATTATTTCTCTCATTCCCTGCTGCTTTTTTGAGCAGAGAGGAAGTGAACAATTTGTTGCATATTATTACTTTAAATAAACTGCTGTGAGGCTGAGAAAATTGGTTCTGATGATGTAAGTCTATTGTATGCATAATATAACAAACAACATAACAAGTGGGGCACATCCCAAAGAGTCACCTTTACCTAATCTCCCTGAAATCACAGCTCACATCTTTAATTAAGATAAAAGCAGAAACGGATGCCTCTTTATATTTGCTACATCAGTGAACATTCAGGTTAATCCAAGAAGGGATTATTTCTGGTGATGGAGAGTGACCACTCATATAATATCCTCAGAGGTAAGGTGACTCCATTTCAGAGGTCCTACAAGTTATAATAGACTGTCCCACTAAGCCATGTTCGGAAATGTCCCCATCATCTTTATTTAAAGTTTAATATCTCCAGGCTGTGTCTCAGGCTCAATGCTGTTGACATAAAAATGATCAATGACAGTAGATCAGCCCCATGGGAAGTGCAGGATACACATCCCATGATTAATGACTTCACCAGCTGTCATGAACTATACTGGACCAATACAGTGAAGGCTTCATAAATCAAAAGTGTTCTGACACGTGAAGTTTTTGTGCATTTGGTGGATTCTCATTTTTCTCCTCTTTCATTCAGAAGTACACTTAAGAACAGAATATGATCAATTTTACTCCAAGTTCTCTGTTTATGGTAACCGTGTCTGTTAACAGTATTCCTATTACAAAATGCCTCCAGTCTAATGATGAATTAAACATGAAATTTAAGAGTACAAATAAGATGTCCCTCAGGAAAGTCTGTCATGCGCTGTCATACGCTAATGAATGTCTCTTAAACCTGAATTAAGTGTTTACCACTAGAGAGAAGAAAAACTCCAAAACAAACACACCAACAGAGCTGTGATATAATGTTGGCTTATAAAGTGCCTAGGGTTAACGTATTAGTGGAACATTGTCTGCTTACGCATTCAGCAGACACAGAGCAATATGGCCATACGTACCACTGGAGTCTTTTTTCTATTTTATATCAGATGGAAGAGAGATTTCAGCCCTGGTTTGGTCCTTGGACTCCTCTGAGAGAAATAACAGAATTTCTTTGATGTTTGAGGTGAAAATAAGCTGGAAATACTACAAAAGCTATAGTGTTTTTTTTATATATATATATATATCGAGATACAACCAACAATATCACCTTGGACACACATTTAGACCAGTATATTTCAGAACTTTCACAATTATTGAACTATAGTCTAAAAAGCTGTGCATTTGTACTGTAATTTTTTTATTTATATTAGTGGACAATGGGTAAAATTTACCCATGGCCACAGGTAGGTAGTAATACATGCACTCCATTTCATGTACCTCAGAAGTTTTTTTTTTTTATGCACTTCTAAGAGCAGTTGTGCAGAATACTTTTACTCTTACAATTTTAACTAAGCAGCAAAATGAGCAAACATTTACAAAATTCAAAGAAAAATGAACCCAACAAGTAACAAAAAATGAACAAAAAGAACAAAATGAGGAAATCATGAAAAATAAAAGTCAGCAATATAATCAAGAAATTGAACAAAAAAAATCTGTGACATAAGCAAAAACCTAAGCAAAAATGATCAAAATAACCAACAAAAATTAAGCAACAAATAAAATAATCAAAATAAGTAAAAGTCAACAAATTTAACAATAACGCTGGTAAAATAAAACAACAAAATAATAAATTAAGTTAAAAAATGAACAAAATAACCTACAAACTAAAATTTTGAAAAATCAAAGAAATTAACAAAAATGATGTAAATATTTATATAAGCACAATATACTGTATGAGGCTGTAATAAACTCCATGTTAAAGTTACTTGCTGTTTGAGTAGTTTATTTTGAGTTACTGTTTTATTTGTACTTAAGTATTTATTTTTATGAATACATGAGTCACTATTATTATAAGGTAACTTTCATAAGATACTTTGAAGATTCCCAGTTTTTGACTTTTTCCTAAAATATACTTGTTTTACTTTCTCTATTGTTAAATATAGTCCATATTAATACAGATTAAAATATGGGTGCCTACTTACAGCCACCAGGTGAAATTTACCCACATTGTAATGCACTGGTAAATAAATGAACAAACCAGTAGCCATGAAAACATAACCTCCTTGTGGTGATCCAGAAGGATCACCAACGTCCAACGTATGTGTATATGAAAAAGATTTGTTTCTCCATCGCTGCATGCTACTTTCATTTAGAAGCCGTAAGTTATTTTTATTTGCAAACAAAAACAATTATTCTATGAATACAAACAAAGCATATACAGTATGTATTTATGCGTAACCACAGCGTGTATTGAGCTTTTGTGCCTGCGTGGAGTTTGGATGTTGCCCACTCAAGTTCCCTCCAGGCGTTCCAGTTTCCCCCACAGGTAAAACGTGTAGATTACGTTGCCCATTTTCACTGTCATTTGACACTGATTTGTACTGACATAGATCCAAAGTGCTTAGTGTTATAAAGGACACTGTGATGATAAAACAAGACAGCCAGGTGATGAGGAAACAGACTCATGTTGTGACTTAAAATATTCCTTTCTGAAGAGAATTACTTAATGCAATGACAGGACATTTTTGCACTTTTGACTGTTTTCAAAACACTGCCTATAGTTGTGTTTTACCATGTTTTCTGCAAACATCTGCACAGTGTAGATTATTTTATTCTTTGTTCATGTTGCTGTAATTTATTTTGACATATGAATCATGTCTGTCTTGCAAATGAGACAGTGGATCTCAATGGGATCACCTGTATAAATAGTTAAATTGTCATGATCCGTTCCTTTGGCTCCCTCTGTCTGTGTGTGTGTGTGTGTGTGTGTGTGTGTGTTGTCATTATTTTTTCCAGGTGTGTTAGATGCAGGCAGAGGCTCACACCTGTCTTCAATCATCCCATCTACCTCAGTGTATTTATACCAGAATCTTCCCAGTCAGCATTCGCCAGTCCGTCTGCTTACACCGAGTGGTTTTGAGCCCACATCTTTTCTGGAATTTACAGTGCTTGCTGGCAAAACTACTTACCTTGTTTCTCCTGCGTTTCTAGACCCCTGCCTCGTCCAGCCACCTGCTCCACGTCTGCTCCTGCCCGTTTTCCAGTCCAGGTTGGATTTCTCCAGACCAGCCTCCGGTATTCTCTGTCCTGCCCGTTCCTGGTTCTCCAGTCCGCGTCTCCCACCTTTGAACTCCCTGACGTCATGTTCCCTTTGCCACAGCATATTGACACCTCTCACTCTGTTTGACCGTCATCTTTTCACAGTAAATAAACTCACTGTACACCGACTCAGCAGTGTTGTCCGTCTCCCTCCTTTGTGACATAAATAAAATAAAATAGCTGAACAGCTCTTTTCCAGTCCAGCCACAAATTCTGGATTAAGGTCTGGGTTCTGACTTGCCCTGACATTTTTAGGATTAGTGCTGAGAATTTAATTGTGAAACATTTGTTTATTGCATGTGTGTCTCTGTATAATGCAGCCATGAGGGGGGGGCACAAGCCAGTGTTCTTTCTCACGCCGTCCCAAGCCCGGATAAATGCAAAGGGTTGTGTCAGGAAGGGCATCTGACAAAAAAAACCTATGCCAAATCAAACATGCAAATCATTCATATGACTTCCAAACCAGATCAGTCGAGGCCCAGGTTAACAACGACCGCCATCAGTGCTGTTAACCAACAGGGTGCTGGTGGAAACTGGACTACTGTTG
>JAQQAE010013555.1:0-12705 GCA_029823295.1 Pseudamia nigra | reverse complement strand
CCAGATGGGACCGTCTAGTAGCAGGAAAACAAGCCCAGGGGTCCCACTGACTCTACATCATGGTAAGTTGATGTTATCGTACAAAATTGTTTTAATTGCCTAATATAAAGTGCGATAGTTGTATTCAGATTAAATACTATGGACTGACAAAGGTTTTTTTTTTATTTAAACACCTGTGCCTGTAACCGGTCCGCGGAAACATTTTCATACATAAAACCGGTCCCTAGTGCAGAAAAGGTTGGGGACCCTGATATAGACTACAAACAGGAAGTTGCATATGTGACATTTGTTCAGCGTCACTGAGGAGTGTCTGCATCTCCTGCAGAAATGAAGCCACTGAGAGGTTTCCCACGAAACTGATAATTTAACATTTGTGCAAGAAGCTGCAGGACTCTTGACTTGTGTCTTTCAAATTGTCACAGCATGTGTCAATTTGGCTCAGCGAGGATCAGAAAATTGTCCATCACTCACCGCTGACTGTAATGTCGTTTTTTAAATTCATTATTTTATCATTTTCACTTCTGCATTTAAGTGGATCAAAATGTAATTGTAAAAATAAAAAATATTCTGCAAAACAGTTACTCTCTGGAGCATATTTTATGGGGAAAAACTACTCGAGTCCGTGTACAGGAGTAAATGTAGTTGAGTTGTACCCACCTCTGCCCATAACCCAAAAGAAAGTGGACAGGACTTGAGCTGTTTGTGTACCTGTGCTGTACATTAATCTCACATTAGTAAGTTAAATATGCCCATCACTCTTGCTGCCTTCTGGTGGCTTTAAGGATTTAATGAAATGAATGGAAATACCTTAAACAGCCAACAAGCAGTTGAGGATAACAGTTAATAAAAGGTGCACACAAACATAGTAATACAGAGCCGGAGTGTGGGTGCATGTTCATTGTGCAGTGAGTGTGCCATAAATCTTCAGAGTCGGACAGAGAACAAGGAGCAGCAGTAACTCACTCCTGTCACTCGGTAGACCACACACACACACACACACACACACACACAGTGACTACTGTACATATTGATGAAATCAACCCCTCGTCAACAATAATTCACTTTTGTCCATTTCACTTTAGTGTGCGTGCTCTTTTATGGCAATCTTTCTCAGAAGCTAATTGAATTTTTAACCTGGATCTGGACTTGGCCTATAAAATGGGGACATTTTGGCATTTGGTCCTCACTCATTTAAATGGCTTTATTAAGGTCAGAATTTAGGTTTAAGTATACAGTACCGGCATAATTTGACTTGACTCAACGCACTTTATTTTCCAATGTCATTACAGTGTCAACTCAGTGTTGCTACTTTGATCTTGACAACATATGAAACTCGTCTGACATCATCTGTATCTCAACAAACACAAAGCAGTACATTCATAGAATGCTGTTCTATACTATTGGTCTCTGGATGTTGAACATTTTTCATAAGATGCAGCCATTTCCTGTATTTGTGAGATTCACTACTATGCCACCTCTTTAGGAAACTAGCAGCAGGTTCATTCCACCAGAAGTACATGTGAGTACAGATTTTGACCCTCCATAGTCAACAAAAGTGTCACCTAGGACCAATTTACCTTTGGAGACCCTACCAAGGGCGAATTGCCCCCGACAACGTAGCTCCTACCCCTCCACCATGATAAGTTGGCGATTCAAGAAGGGAATCGTGACATTATTGTGATGATTATTTTAACTTTAAATTTTGATTTGTCCTCTTCAATCAAATAAGAACCTTGATTTCCATCAGACACACTAAAGGGCACCCTGTAGGGAGAAAAGTGATGGTGCTTCTAAGGGCCCATGACTGACAGGGGACCTAGAAAATAATAGATCATTAGTTAATATTTTTAATGAAAATTATTAACCTATGAATGCTTGCTTCTGCTGTACTAATAAATATCTGTCTTTATATTTTTTGACAAAAAAGAATGAAACCCAGTCAGACTCTTTTCTCTTTCTAATAATGTTATAATTATAAATATGAAAGATGTGAAGGATGGCTTGCACATTTCTCATCAATTTGCACAAAATTATAAAATCTATTATAAGCAGAATATGGATCCGTGACTGCACTGATATTTTTATGGTTGGCATGGTTTGCTTCATTGAAGTGGTGGGGCCTAACCCCTGGCAACGCCCCTGGATGCATGATAAAATAACTTGGACAGCATTGGCAGCATTCCTACACAGTGACCGTGACAGAAAAAAATCTTTCGTCCTTGTGTCCAGTTTAACATTTGTACCAAGACTTTCTGTCAACCTGTTCCTGAAATAATGTGTTTTAAGAGTGGACACACATGATGTTAAAGTGGCACTGACCTTTGACCGCTAGTCTCATTTTCTCAATTTATTCTTGAGATGTTGCTCTTTAAACATAATTTAAACTGATTGACAGTTCTTATAGAGATACACTATGGATGCTTCTTAATGGAACTGAATGTTAATGTCTAAAAATGAAGAGTATGCAGAGTCAAGCAGTACATCAGAAAAGTGCCACTAGTTGTGATGGCTATGGTTTGGGGAAGGGACTAAGGGACACATTATGGCAATGAGGGTCCTCAGACTGTGGTCCTGTTCTGTCTGGGTTTAGTTTCTTAGGGAGAGCCAGGGGAACATTCAGACTGAAGCTGTTTGACTCCAACTGAGAAATGAAAGACAGCATGTGTGTGCGTTTGTGTGTGAGAGAGATAGAGAGAACAGGAAAGTAAAACAACAAATAGGAAAAAAACAAAGGCTCCCTTCTGATTGAATCTGTTGAGGCGTGGCATTGAGATAGATCACAAACGCTGATGTGTGTGTCCACGTGTGTGTGTGCGTGTGTGTTCTCATGCCTTGTCTGACCATTACACAAAGTGGAAAAAGATGGAATTTCTGAAAGACACGTGTCAGTTTGTGTGTGGGCTTCTTCGTTCATGAGTTTGAGAGTCAGTGTGTGCGCATAGTAAACACATTAGTGTTTGAATCAGCATTCAAGCAGCCCAGTGTGCATGATTAGATATTTACTTGGTGCTGCAGTGTGTGATTAAGTGCAGTCTGAAGCTGTGGCTTTACGCTACACTGCGTCCTGGACTTTGCAATCACAAGAGCACACACAGGTAGAGAGAAAAGCACATCAGAGTGCTGCACCACTTCATATCTGCTTCAAGGGAGTGCACTGAGTGTGTCCCATTCATAAACTTTATTGATAACTGATGACACACTAACATCAAAGAGAAACAAACCCTTTTAATGTCACTTTGGTCTAAGAGGACATCACTCATTTTGACAGGCTTTAAGTCTTATACATGATTCCACCTTTAAGTTTGTAATGTTCCACTACAAAAACTCCACTAAAGTGCAACCTCTGAAGTTGAAAAATGAAGCAAACAGATTTGCCAAAACCTGCAGTATCTTGAGTGGCCACTTGGGTTTCAACAGAGAGCCAATCCCCATAGACCAACGGTTCTCAAACTGGGGTTCCTGGACCGCTGGCGGTCAGTGACCCACAGCTTGGGGGGTCCACAGAATAATTTACAATAAATTATTAAAGTTATGCTATATCATAAAAACCTGCATAACTGCAAATGAGGACCACAGTGCCAATAAAACAAACTAAACCTATTACTACCACCTACGTACCTCTACTTTAAGCCAGTTAAAACTCTTGATATCTGTCACACATCACTCCTCTGCGTCAGTCACTACACTCAGGACTCACTCCCCACATGGCTGCTATGTAGCATCTTTTGCAAGCAACGATGGATACATATTTAAGTACATCCATCTCATGCAGTGGTGCTAAGCCCAAATCAGCTATACTGAGAAAATATGACCACAGTTACCTCAAGCTTAGTTTCCGTGAGAACAGCAATGGAAGACAAAAATGTGTTGTGTGTCTTCAGGTGCTAGCAAATGAAACCATGAAGACAGCCAAGCCAAAGCGGCATCTGATTACAAAGCAGCCTGACTTCGAGGACAAAAATAAAGATTTTTTTTGGTGAAAGGGTGAGGAATACATGTGCCAGAAAACAAGGCAGAAACTTGAATTTGACCTCAACATCTGAAAAAGCAAAGAGGGCTTATTTAGCGGCTCAGCGGATCGCAAAAAGTAAGAAGCCACACTCAACTGGACAAGATCTTATTCTCCCAGTGGCAGTAGAAGGAGCTAATAAACTCAAAGCTGTGCTGCTTTCAAATGAATCTGTGAGGAGGAGAAAAGAGGAAGTCTCTGCTGATATTCAGTCACAGCTACTCGAAAGACTCCTTTCATGTGTGCAATTTTCTATTCAGTTGGACAAATCAACAGACATTTCCATTGCAGCTCAGCTAATTGTTTTGGTGCGCCAACCCTGGGAAGGAGACATTTTGGAGGACTTTGTGTTTTTCAGGGAGGTGCCGGGCAGGACTACAGGAGAGGAAATATTCAGACTTTTGGATGCTTTCATGACTGAAGCCAGACTGAGCTGGTGAAAATGTCTGGCTGTTTGTGTGGATGCCACAGCAGCGATGACCGGCTGAAACAGTGGAGTTACCACACACATAATGCCTGTCAATCCGAGAATTATTGCTACTCACTGTATGCTGCATCAGCAAGCACTCGCCACCAAAGGCATGGAAACAGATCTTAACTCTGTTTTGAACACGGCCATGAATGCAGTTAATTTTGCGAAGTCAAGGGCACTGAAGTCACATCTGTTTGGACATCTTTGTCAGGATATGGATGCCGGACATGATGCACTGCTCTATCACTGTGTTGTAAATTCCCTATTGTTACTGTGTTTTCATGTAGGAACCGTTCAGTGCTGAATTTAGTGTTTTCACATCAGGCTAAGTCAGCTAAGTTGTCCTTGGGAATGTATAATGAGCCGTTTGCTGCATTAGTGGCTCAATTTGCATTGATGCCTGTCTGCGTTTGTGATAAAGGTGGGTTATAACAATCTGTTAATGATCACTGATTAGTTCCTTTGATATGCAAAAGAGGCGGCAGACTTCAGCGCTAATTAACATTAATGTTACTTGCGTAGCAGTGTTTATTTGATGTTTAGTGTGCTAACAGACTTGCTAACTGTTATTTTAGCTGAAGCTAAGTTCAAGTTAGCATGCGCTTATTGTTGCAGATACCGTACCAGGCAGCTATCTGAAATATATCAATCAAAAGATATCAGTCAGAGACACAAATTGGATTGAATCAGACAAACTCTAAAGCAGCAGATGTATGAAACACCAAGCTGTAAGCAAGTTGGAGTGTGGTGCTTCATCATTAAAGCCAAGTTAACTGTTCTACTGCGTCTGGCCTCGCTCTCTGATCAGAGTGTCTGTGTGGATGAGGTGTTCCTGCGCTTACCCCTAAAACAACATACAGTCCTAGCTCTCTGTAACACACTGAAGTGCAATGGCTGTCTCGAAGGGAAGTGTTGCAGCAGGTGGTTGAGCTCAGAGAAATGGCAGAGTTTATGAAAGAGGAAAAACCTGATATTGCACTTTTTTTTTACTGACTCCGAGCGTGTGGCAACGTTGGCATATCTTGCCGACATATTTAACATACTGAATAACCTCAACCTCTCCATCCACGGAGACCACACGTCTATCCTTGAACTCAGCGACAAAATCACTGCCTTCATGAAGAAAACAGACCTGTGGAAAAGGAGGATCCAAGACAGAATAACAGCCATGTTCCCCCCAACTGACTGACTTTCTTCCAGGTATGCCAATCTTCCGTGGAGAAACAGATTTCCTCGGATTTAGGAGTCAAAATGATCATCCACAAGATTTATCCAAATCCGAGGAGAAAATTTGAGAGGTCGGGGTCCCAGAGCCAGATTTCAACTTGAAATTTTCTTCCGCAATTGTTACATTTGCGAGCAGTAGAAATGTTTGTTTTGAATGGACCCCAATCTCAATTTCTTCTCACACTAGGGCCATTTTGGCTCAAGCTGAGCTGGAACATGTTTGCCCCCCTCCCCATTCCCCCGCTGGTCTGTGCTCACACTGACAGCTCTGAACCGGGCTGAGGCGCGGGTACGTACGGTATACGGTACATAAGAGATCACATTACAATACCTATATACAACTTTACTAACTGTTTGGCTTATGCGAGTCCTTTTTGGTCACATACAGACTTCTACTGGATTATACATTATATGAGGTGGCAATTTCCTGTTTAATCACATTGGACAGATACAGAGGGAGCAGGAAAAGAAAATACGTTGGCTGTGCGTGTGTGTTCACGCATGAGCAACTGTGCCAAGCCACAGCCCACCTCCTCCAACCACAACAGGGCCGGGAATCATTCTGCAGCTCGACTGTACTCATTACTCAAATGGTCCACAGTTTAGGTATGAAATGCGCCCTGGCATGGCACAGGTTGTTAATGTGAGTACACCCTAAAACTCCTTATCAAAACAATAGAGACCTAAAATTTTCCCTTCGCTCAAAGAAAACATCAGCGATTGAAATGTTCAGGAGTGATGTTCACGATGGATAAGAACATCAGTATCCAGATATGCAGCTGAGTTGAAAGAGAAGCAAAGATGAGAAGCTCAGAGGCTGAAGTCATATGGTGCTGTGAAGACCGGACCTGCCAGCAAAGACAAACCCAAGGTCCAGCAGCAGCACAGGCTCAAAGAGCTGAACATAGTGAGAAAGAGAATGAAGGCTAGGAAGAGAGCACTGGAAACGCTCTGCTCTCAAAAGAGAAAAAGGTTGCACAGATGAACACTTGGTGGAATAATAATTACACTTGTTGAAATCATTTAATGATTATGATGATTATCTGAATCTGTGATTTAAAATGTTTAAAAGGTTTGTAGCTCAAATGACAAAGCATGAACTGTGTCAGTGATTTAAAGATGAAAAGAAATGAAGCAGAGTTGGTGGAAATCACTAAAACATTTCTTGATTCACCGTTTCTTAAATGAAACTCATAATAATTCAATAATTCTATAGTGAAAAATGATGACTACTGTTATACAATGAAGCAGTAGTAGATAACCCTGACAGCTGTTTCAGTGTTTTTGCATTGAACTGATGAATGATGTGTATTGTTTCAGGTAGCTTGTTTCAGTATTTGAGTTGAAAGTAATCAAAGTAGTTGAATAATTTCACCCAGATTTATGTTATGAAAGAATATTTAGTGTTTGGGTGTGAAATACATTTTACAGTTACAAGATGTTCAGTGGAGTTTGTTCACTGTTTCAAATCAAAGTACCAATATTTAGCTGAAAACTGTCTAGACATCACCAGAATGCACCATACAATGTCATTTTTGTAAACATTATGGTGCAAACATATAGCCATGCCTCCGCACCGACTTCCTCTTTTTTCTTAAAAACCCATTGCCATGCCTGTTCTTCAGACAAATAAACTGTCTGTGGCTACAGCAAGGGAGGTTGTCTTCTCACTCCTCATTGCTGTGGCAGCTCGTACTTCTCCAACGTGAACACTGATGCCTGGGTCTGGGTGTGTGATCCCTGTGCCCCAGCTGCAACAGCAAATGACCTGACAGGTAAACGGCTGTTGGAGTCATCCTGTGATAGAAAATTAAAGGCCGATTTCAGCGGGTTAAATATGCAAACTTTTGGCCCTCCATCTCACATGAGTATCCACTGCTGAGGCCATCCAAATATTGCTCCCCTTTCCCACCAGTTACCTCTGAAAATCATCTTTTTCCACTTTGACTGCAATGAATAAGTACAGGGCTTGTTTGCGAGTAGAGGATGATCTTAGAGTCTGTCGATCACCCATCCCTCCAAGAAGAGAGAAACTGTGTTGCAAGAGCCAGGCTCATTGTTCTCACTAATTCAATGAGTTATTAATGTGAGTGTCCTGATCTGTGTGGTAAAACTGATCAAAACTAACCATACCACCAGAGTAGTGTAAATTACTTCAACTGTTATGATGTTGTTCGATTTGTGTCAATAATTTGAATATGTGGCAATAAGTTTTTATTAAAGTGAACCACTTAAGTAAGCTTCATACAGGTTTTAAAATGAACTGGGTTCATTAGGACTGTGCCAGTGTTCTGTTCATTTTCTGAAAGTTTAAAAGGTTTGTAACTCAAAAATAAATGGTGTGAAGTCAAAATGTAATTTGAATAAAAATTACCTTGTGTTTAAAAGTACAGAAATAGAATTAACCTTATTCATATATCAGTTAATTTCAGTGAAACAGGTTATAAATATTTCATTTCTGTGGTATTAGGAGTGCAAATGGCGGTTATTCAGTGCTAGTGTGACGCAGTGGGTGAGAGCTGTCCACTACACTCACCACTTGTCACTTGTGTTTAATACTATTTTTGTATTTTACTTATTTTGTTTCAAATAATTCACCATTGCTTATGTAACATGCTACACTCGGTATCCCGGGTTTGTTTGTGTTAGTTTTGTTACGTCTCCATCAAAGCATCAATTAAAGAACACACAGGCATTTAGTTTCATTAGCTTTTATTGAGATAACTTTAACATTTGTTAATTCCTTTGTTCATACTTACCTTGTTTGTTCTTTTTGTTCAGATGCCGTGTTGCACCTTTGTTTGAGAAGTCGCCACCCTGTATTTCCTGCTTTTTATAGTGTGTGATGTCATACATGACATCACCAGGGAGAAACAATCTGCAGGGGGTTTTGCTCATTCAGTTAGATTATTTCTTGTTCTATTTCTTTAGATATTAACATGTTTAGGCATTATGTTTTGAGTAATTAAGTATTTAGTTGTGTAAATTACTTTAATATAATTTTGAACAGTGACCTGTGGAGCGTGAAGTCACTGACCAGCTCTATAAAAGCCAGTCTGTTTCTAGCCTCTGGGGAGGATAGTGGAGGTCATGCTGTGGAAAAATATGTGCCTTTAGTTTGAGTTAACTTTAAGTTGTCAGTTATGTGATAAGTTCAAAATTTTTGTTTGTTTCTATCTGTAACATGGCCATCACTGTAAATAAATTTCACCTGTTGGAGCTGAAGATGCCATCTGAGTCTGCCTTTCTACCACCTTCCTAGTCCGCTTGAGCTACTCTATCTTACAGCTAGGTTTATGATGGGGTCCTTGGAAGTTTTTCTCCTTTGCCATAGACCACCATCTGAATGTGAAACCTAATTAAGAACTTGAGGAAATTCAAATTGGTAACAAATGTCTGCTTGGACTCAAGGATGGCACGACACAGATTATGATGCAAGGATAGTGGATGCATCAAACATCTTCACATCTCATGATTCTTGTTACATAACTCACCTGTTCAGATTAGATCAAGGATTATGCCTGGTCATTATCAGCGACAGGTTAAAAGCCATCTGTGTCTGTCGTGTCGTAACAGCATTTATCAAAAGCTTGTTTGCAGAGTTAAAGTGCCCATGACAAGCTCATTTTCAGTAATTAAATTTCAATCTTGGGTCCCCCTAGATTAGATTTGCACCCATCATTCCTCAAAATAGTCTTTAGTTAGTTCAGAATGAAAACAGGAGATTACAAGCGGTGAGCCCTCTTCCTAAAATGAGTGGATTTGCCTTATTAGAAGTTTCCAAGTGAAGAAAGGAGTTTTCCTAGGTAGCGTTTTTATAAACAATAAAAGGCCGGTGGGGCTGGTGTTAAATACAAACTTGCGTGACTCCATTGCAAGAAACAAATTAAGGCCGAGCAGATTGTACGACAGTACAGGGCAGAGCTGTTTGGCTGACGAGCCATCAGCACCACGCTTGAAAAACCGGACTGTGTGTACCCCACTATGGTGCGACTGGGTGGGGCTGCCGACGAGTTAGCCAACATTTGAGCCATTGCACCCAAAATTGCTGACATAGACCTGCAGATTGCAACTACCGACTTTGTGCATACATGCTGATCATGGGTGAAAGAGGACGCAACATTCACTGGATTGATCGCAACAGTGACTCTAGTAAGAGCAGAAGTGAACTGTGCATGTATATGTACAGCATGTTGACAACAACTCATGCTCACACAGCCAAGCTGTCGATACATACTGCTCCATTCAGCTTGATACTTTGATTCTCACCTGCCCAGTTTGCTGTTGTAACCTACGGCTGCAAGTGATCCATTCTTTATGTTCTCCTGGAGACTGAAGCTGGCCTAGACTTTGATGTTTGATGTAGATGTTGAATAGGTTTTTATTGCTAACACTTACTCTTTGTGAAGGGCAGGAAAGTAACACTTTGATGAAGGTAATTTTAGACACATCAGCCACTGAAGAATTGATGAGGAAATGTCAGCGTTTGACATTCATTCATTCCATAGTTTAAAACCTTTTAAAAGCACCTGTGGTACCCCCATCTATTGGCATACATTAATGTCAACATTATCATCAGTGAACAGACTGAAACTCAAATGTTCACTGAAAAGCACTATGCACAAATGCAAAAAAACTGAAAATGGGTCAAAAATACAAAAAAAGAGGTGCAAAATAAAGGTAAATTGCTAACCTGCTGTAGTTCAGACAGCTTCATTTACAACCATGAACAGGCATTTGTAGATCTCTATCTGAATGCATCACACCTGTGCACAGTATTTTAAAACAGATTATACCAAACTCTGACCAAAAATATAAATATGTATTACTTGGGAATTTGGCCACAATGCTACATTTGGGATTTTGTGGCTGTGGGTGCTGAGCAAACAAAATACCATCCAAGTCCCAGATGAGAAATAAATGTAACTGAAATCTTCAGATTCCACCATGTAGGTAGTCCTCGTCGAAGGGCGGTAACGGCGGGCTGGCGGTGGTCTGCAGGCTGGCAGAATACGAAGGCCCCTCACTCCTCACAGTCCATGCAGCACGCGAGGCCTTTTAGCAGGCTAGGCCGAGTTAGCCGTGTAGGCTGACACACGTGGCGACTGCTGTAGGTTCGTCCTCACCAGTGTCTCAAGTAGCAGGCGTCTGCCGTCTGCTCTCATGCTGGGTGGCGTGAAACACGGCGGGTACCGTCCAAACATCACTGGACTTATTCATTTTTAAAACTTTCTGTTCATTTCTCTTACATTCACGGAGCCTTGCGTGTTGCCGCTCCCTCACTCGTCTTTTCTCTTTCTCTGCCCTCTTCTCTGGCCTCTCCTTTAGTCCCGCCCACCAACCAATCACATTGCAGAAACAAATGACAAGACATGTAATCACCCAATCATATGCAGTAGACATTGAAGGTAGTATGTGAACAGGTAGTGCAAATCACACAATCCATTTAAAGCTGCGGGACACTTTTATGCAACATTAAAATAGTTATTAACCAGAACATAAAATAAAAGTTACCATTTACAATAACATCAGCAGATTGGGTTAGTAACACAAGGGGCTACATTTGGTAAAAACAGGCCCCCAATGTGCCTCGCACAGCTTCCTAACACTGTGAAGCTCACCATCCTCCACCCCATCCTTCTCCTGTACTAAGCCACATATTCATGTCTCCATGTTATTTCTTGTTCCGACATTGTCGCTATTGTATTATCATATTGAATTATTTTACTATAAAGGGTAACATCCTGGACTGTTCAGTCATCTCCATGTACCTGAGGCTCTGCAGTGGGGGGTTCGGAGATCTCAGGGTGCTTTCACACCTGTTAGTCCAGTACAGTGGTTCAATTGGATCCACAAGTTGCTACAATGTTGCAATTCTCAACCAGTTCAGTCCACATTCACACCAGTGTTTTTGCAAATGAACCAACAACTATGAATATTGTATATCCCCCACTCATGCGGCAGCGCTGTTTAAAAAATACTGCATTTGTAGAGGGAAAAATCCAGCAGACAAAAATATCAGATTTATGCTTTGTTTCGGAAAAATGAATGTTACTATTTTACTTGTTTTTGTGGTGATTTATTATTATAATCATTTGTTTGTGCAAAAAGCACAAATACTGCTGGTGTTAATGCATGGAAATCGTATTCGGGTCAAAAACACTGTGCGCTTCTTTTTGGCACAAAGAAAACGTATCAAAAGACTGACGTAGAGAAGTTTACTAACTTCTTGAAATGTACGCCACAGCTTGCTACGGAAGCCTCCGTAGACCAAAAAGTGCTACATTACAGACAGCTGGACCGAGTTGGGGCTGGGTAACATTCTCACCATCAGCAAACCACACTGGCGTTCGGATGGAGGCGTACCGAACCGTACCAAGACTACCTTGAAAAGGTGGTCTCGGTACAGTTCTTTAGTCCAAACCAAAACAAACTGGTCCGCTTTCACACCAGCCCAAACAAACCGAACTTGCTGGTGTTCCGGACTCCGGTCTGCTTTAAGCTGACTAAATGCTGTAGGTGTGAAAGCACCCTCAGTGGCCGTCTGCGCCAATCTTTCCAAGATCGTCCCAGAGCATCTGCTGAGCAGAGTCACCAGCAAAGTAAAAATGCATATTTCCTTAATAAACAAGTAAATCAGACGAGAGTGTTCTGACTGAACTGGCAGTAAGTCTTGCCAGTTGAGTAACAATTAGCTTACTTCAGCCATTTTGGAGGATTTCTGAGCATGAATGGCTTATTTAAGGTCATGTCACAGAATTTTAATCTGATTTAAGCCCAATAGGCTCTTGCTGTACACTGCATGTTCTGCTCAGCTTGTATGTGTATTTTGGACTTGCTGATGTGGTCAGTAGTAGTTTTCAATAGGGATGGGCCGTTTGAAACGGACGCTTCGGCGCTTGTTTCGCCTTCGTGAAACACGGCGGTTCGGCACAATGTTTCGGGGCGTGTGTCAAATGCCGTGATCACGTGATTGATGACGTCCGAAGCGCCGAAT
>JAQQAE010013554.1:0-12705 GCA_029823295.1 Pseudamia nigra | reverse complement strand
AATAAAGTTTGACTTATCTAAGTTTTGTGTTGCGTAATGCGCCTTATAATCCGGTGCGCCTTATGTATGGGAAAAAAACCAAAAATGGATCATTTTTTGAGGGTGCGCCTTATAGTGCAAAAAATACGGTACTCACAAACACGAGGGAGAGTAAAAAGGTACCTGACACAAACTAAGTTCAAAACACCAGATTTGTCTTCAAACAGGTATTTCTTTGTCATTTTTATTGATGCTTATCGTTTTTTTAAACTTTTTTGTTGTTACTTGATTTATTCATCGTTTTTACGAATTTTTTTAGCATTTTGCGTTCATTTGTGTTAACCTTTTGGATTATTTTAATCGTTTTTGCTTGATTACATTTATTTTTCTTAATTTAATTGATTATTTTCTTCCTTTTTTTTCGCTTTTTCATTGCACGCTCTGTTCATTTGTACGACTGTTTCTTTTTTTCACTTCACCGCTTTGTCTGGTTTTGTTAATTAAGTTGATTATTCTGTCAACGTTTTGCTCATTTTGTTGATTTCGTGCGGTTGCTCAGTTTATTCACTACGGTTACATCCGCTCGACTATTTTGCTCGGTTTTCTTTCATTAAAATGATGATTTTGTTCTTTTTTTTTTTTATTACTCATTGAGGCGGAGCACAATGTAACCGAGTAAGAGTAAAACCTGCTAGAAAGCGACTACTCGAGTACATGTACTTGGGCGTTGCCCGCCCTGACACGTGTGACTTTTCCGTAGGTGTGAGTCTGCTGATCCCGCCCGGAACCATCCCCCAGGGCAAGTTCTACGAGATGTACCTCATCATCAACAAGTGGGACAAAACCACGTGAGTGCATGTCGTCATCCTCGTGTCCTTCAAAACCGCCAGGCGGGACAGACCTGGTCCTCACCTCAGTCAGAAAGGCCCCCCCCCACCGTCAACCCTCCATCCCTGAACTTCCTGCAATTTTTGTTCTCAGGATTCATCACCCAGCCTCGGCTTTTATGTTCCGCGAACGTGATTAATTTTTCCCACACATTAACGCCGGCGTGGTTTCTGACGGAGTCGCCGTGGGATGTTCTGTGACGTTCTGGTTTTTGTGCCTTGCAGGCTGCCGTCGGAGGGCAGTCAGACCGTCCTCAGTCCCGTGGTGAGCTGTGGGCCCTCTGGCATGCTGCTGAACCGCCCCGTGGTCCTCACGCTGCCCCACTGTGCCCAGCTCGACACGCCCACACCGGACTGGACCCTCACACTCAAGACGCAGACCCACCAGGGGGCGTGGGAGGTGGGCTGGCGCTGTATGAAATGGTTGATCTTGTGGTGCAGGGTGGCTACTCGTGATGGAAGCGACGCGTTATGAATCAAAATGAACAAAATAAGTACAAAAGGAAGAAAAATTAAATCCAAAAATGAACGAAAATAAAGGAAAAACTCAATTCAATCTGATGCAAATAATCTGCAAAATGAACGAAATAATCAAGAAAATGACAAAGAATCAGGATGATCAAGAATAAAGAAAAACTTGGATGAAAGTAAGCAAAATTCAAAATGAAATTAGAGCAAAATAGAGTAAAATGAACAAATAAAATAACAAAGATTACTAAGATAGTAAATAAACTGAATAAAAATTGATGAACAAAATAACTAAATACTGAAGAAAATTAACAAAATGGGCAAGTTGATGAATATCAACAAGAAAATGGACGAAAATAATGAGCAAAATAATTCAAGGAAATCCCCCCAAAGTAATCAGGGTAAATTGACAAAAATTAATTTTACAATGTGAACAAAAATGAACAAATAATCAATAAATTGACAACACAACAAAATAATATGCAAAATGAACAAAAACATAGAAAAAAATCAACAAAATTAATAAAACATTGAAAAAAACCTGCAAAATGAAAAAAAAATTGAAAAAATTTACGAAATGAACAAAAACATTTTTTAAATATCTACAAAATTAACAAAAACATTGAAAAAAATCTACGAGAGGGACCCCTGCATCACTGGGCGGCGTGGCGGACCCCCGCCCCGGTGAGCGGCGCGGCGGACCCCCGTCCCGCCGGGCAGTGCGGCGGACCCCCGCCGACCCCCGCCCCGCCAGGCGGCGCGACATTATCGACCTGTGCTGTTGTTGTTTTGCAGGACGTGTTGACGGTGGGCGAGGAGACCCTGTCGTCGCCGTGCTACCTGCAGCTGGAGGAGGAGAGCTGTCACGTTCTCATGGAGCAGCTGGGGACGTACGGCTTGGTGGGCCAGTCCTGTCCTCCGCAGCCTGCCTGCAAGCGCCTGCAGCTGGCGCTGTTCGCCCCCAGAGCCCCCTGCCTGTCGCTGGACTACAGCCTCCGCATTTACTGCATCCACGACACGCCGCACGCGCTCAAGGTACCGCCTCTGGTTTATCTGCGTGCCCATAAATGCCCGTATTTGTCTGCAGGCATATTATTCAGTTTTTCAACTGCTCGCTCGTCTTCCTGACACTTTCCTGTTTTCCCTCCTTTTGTTGCGTCTTAATTTCGTTGAAGCCCGAGTCGTATTTTTGGTGCCGGAGAACGCCGCCTTGGTAATTTACTTAAATCTGCACAAAGCAAGAGTATTCAAATGGAATTTACATCTGTAATGTCAACATTGACTCAAAACTACAACGATCAGTTTTAAGCACAGTTTTCAAACGTGGCCCCTTCTCTCCAGTCAACAAACACCGGAGAGAGCAGAAGAATTGAAACATCATTTCTTAATAATTTCTGAGTAAGCACAAATACAGTAAATATGCTCACTTTTGTTTTCAAAGATTCTGAGTGTCCACTGTAATCTCTGCAGCCTGGATCGCTGCCGCTTTTCCACTAGTACCGACTGGGCTCACTTTCCATTAGGTCATAGTACCCGGTAACAGGTACCTGTTTTAGTACCTGCTCGGCCATGGTTCCGAGCGAGTAGAGAACGTGACGTACACAGGCTGCAGGCCTGTGATTGGCTAGGGCGTGGCCTCTCAAACTGCCCAAAGGTCCACGGCCAGAAACAGCCTACCAAGAAAGTAAGAAAACGGGCAAATACACAACCTCGCAGTTCTAGTAGATTATGTGTGACGATGTGTGTGTGTTTTTTTTTTTTTTAGGAGATCTTACTAAACTATAGACTATACGCTACCGGTCAAAAGTTTGGACGTGGATGTACATGTATTAGGGGCTCACCTGGTTGGGCAAACCCACATGGTCCAGCCCTAATCGTGTGGTCCTGAGTTTGAATCTGTCTTTTTTTCTCTATCATTATTTTCAACATTGTACATTAATACTGAAGAGGTCCAAACTATGGGAAAGGAGATGCATGGAATTATGTAGTGAAGAAAAATGTTTTAACAAGACCAAAGTAGCCACATTTACCACTGATGATGTAATGATTTACAAATCACTGGTGTGTTTTGACAAGAGTTAATTTGAGCCATTTCTTGTCTTATAATGTGCTTCACACCGTCAGTTGTCTTCTGCAGATGAAGGGTGGGTACAGAGTCAATAGTCCAATTAGCGCCACTACAGCTACTGTACAAATCCATATTTTGGCAAGAAACCATTAATTACAGGACTTTAAGAATTTAAGGTCAGTCAGTCCCAAATACCTCAAGAACTTTGAATGTGTCCTCGAGTGCAGCCGCCAAAACCATCAGACACCGTGAGGAAAGTGGCTCTAGTGGCACCGTCCCAGAAAAGGAAGACCCAGAGCTACGTTAGAGATACCTTTTAATAGAATTAACAACGTCAGAAACTACCAACGTACAGCACCTCAGGTTGTGTTTAATGGTTTTGGCAACTCCACTCACGGACACATTTAAAGGTCTTGAATTTTTTTCAGATTCACTGACCTTCATGTCTTCAAGTATTTTGTCAGTGTTTCTTAGCATGACGTGGATTTGTACAGTAGTTGTTGTAGCACTAATAGATCTATTGACTTTGAACCCACCTTTCCTCTGCACAAGTCGACATAACTCTACTTGGTTTTGGTCGTTTTCCGTGGTAATTGAGTACCACCTCAACGTGGGTGGTGTCGCCAAGACCAGAAACATCTACACATCGTCGCTGGACCGTGGTGTTGCCATTTCCGTAGGATAAAAAACATAAAAATGAAGGGTTTTAAAAATGGTGGGTTTGAAAGCCCTATAATAAGGAAAGAAGTGACACAAATGAACTCTTGGCAAGACGCATGTGAAATGAAAATCTGACGAGCGAAGTGCGGCTAGTTCGGACAATCTAAAATGTTCTGGGTTGTAAATTAAAAATGCTGAAGGAGAAGGTGCATCCAAAGTTTTCACTTCTTTTCAAAGTGAGTTAAACTACTTGGCCACCTTAAATTCTAGCAACAGATGTTGACATTTGTGTTTCTCCAAAAACACTGACTAAAAATAGTGTAAACAAACCACCTACTAAGCTTCAAGTCGGTACCCCATGCAGAGAAAGCTGGACTTAATCACATTAAATATTTCCTTTCTCTCAATCCCGTTAGTATGAAGTTTTCACAGATGAGCTGGGCTAGTAAACACGGCAGAGCCGAGTGCAGTTTACTGGCATCATATTACTTTATTTCTGGCTGCAAACGTGTAAACAGCTTTCAAACTGTCAGCTCTCAAACATTTTGGAGATGGCATCCTTCGAGAGAGCACCGTGCCTTCTAATTAACCAATTCTGAAACCAAGTTCTGTTTTAAATCCGTTATGAGATCTACAAAACAATCACCTCCCCCCCACTGTGTAGGAGGTGCTGGATTTGGAGAGGAGTCTAGGCGGAGTTTTGCTGGAGGATCCAAAGCCATTGCTCTTCAAAGACAGCTATCACAACCTGCGCCTGTCCATCCACGACATTCCTCACACACACTGGAGAAGCAAACTGCTGGCCAAGTATCAGGTAAGACGACCACGGCGGAAAAACTCGTCTCGGTGTCGTACGTTGTTCCCGTACAGAGTAAAGCACTTTGCTTCTACTTTCACTTAAACTTTATTGTCCTTATAGAACAAATAGACACATTAAAAGCACATCAGATGAAGAAAAGCAGCCATTATATACATTAATCACAGTCGAGGAAAACATTTAAACTCTTTGCAGTCTGACAGTACAATTAAAATGTCATGTAACAAGCCAAGTACAATAGCTAGGAAAGCGACGGGGATGTCGTATTACCTGCTCCTTTAATCTTTACACAAGGAAACTGTTCTCAAACCATGCACCAAAGGTCACAAATAACCAGTTCAAGCTGTTTTTTTTGTCCCCGTAGCATAGTCTGTACATACAACTGGACAAAGTGACCGTGACGTCACCCGTTAGTTTCTGAAGGGCTGTTTTGAGGTCAATCTTGGAGCCAAAGACAGGATGGAACCATATTTGGATGAACGGCGGCGGGGCTTATGAAGCGTTCATGCCAGGAAGCTAATCTTAGCTGCTAGTTTACTGATGCGGTAAAACTTCACCGCGCAGTGTCAAACAAAGTCATATTACAGGGTTGTTCGTGTAAACATTTACCCACAGCTGCAGTCGGGTGTATGTCGTGTATAACTGTGAACATATTGAATAAATAGAAGATATGAAGGTCTGAATCGGTCCGACTTCACTAGCGAGCTGCTACTACAGTGATGTCAATCGGCAGTGATTTGTTGGATTATTTGCAGTAAGGCAAGGTGGGTTTATGAATAGAGCACAATTCACACACAAGGCAATTAAAAGTACTTTACAGTTAGGTCAAAGAAGACATAAAATCAACACATGAAACATAAAATGAATGAATTCATAACATTAAAAGCCAAAAGTGCAGAAAACATGCTCTCAGGTGTCACATGCACAGGTAAACAGAACTGTTTCCAGCCTGGATTTGAACATTGTCAGAGTTGAGGCCTGTCTCACATCTTTTGGTCTGTTCCAGGTTTTAGCTGCATCAAACTGAAACGCAGCTTCACCGTGTTTAGTCCTGACTCTGGGAACCAGCAGGAGACCAGTCCCTGAGGTTCTCAGGGTCCCAGGTGGTTCATATGGCTCCAACATGTCACAGATGTAGTTTGGTGCTCAACCATGAAAGGACTTCTACACAAGCTGAGCTGTTTAAACTCTATTTTCTGAACGACAGGAAGCCGGTGCAGAGACCGGAGCACTGGACTAATGTGGTCGTGTTTCCTGGTTCTGGTCAGGACTGGAGCAGCCGCGATCTGGAAGTACTGCAGATGTTTCACAGCTGGTTTAGAGAGGCCAGTGAGCAGGCCGTTACAGTCGTCTAATCGACAGGAGGCAAATGCATGGATCAGTCTCTAAGTTTGGTTTAGACACTATACCTTTGTTTTTGGCAATGTTTTTCAGATGATAAAAAGCTGCTGATGTTGTTGATTTAACGTGGCCGTGTAGGTTCGGGTCTGAGTCCATGATTACTCCTAGATTTCTAACCTGGTTTTTGGGTTCTAGAGACAGACTCAAGGTGACTGATCACACTTTCTCTTTGTTTCTTTGGGCCAAAGACGATGCGTTTAGCTGAAGGAAGTTGTTTTGCATCCACACACTGATCTGTTCGATGCAGTGACGGAGTGAATCTACAGGCCCATGTTCCCCTGCAGTCAGTGACACGTACATCTGGGTGTCATCTGCATAGTTATGGTAGGACACATTATTGCTGCGCATGAGCTGACCCAGTGGAAGCATGTACAGACTGAATAAGAGGGGGTCCCAGTATCGACCCTTGAGGAACCTCACAGGTCACAGCCAGTAATATCTTAATAACAGAGTAAAAAGTTAAAGATGGACCACCATGTTACTTATTAGAGGGTCCAAGTAAAACATTTGAGACCATGATGACCTATGAAAACAAATCGTGCTAGTATCTTTTATTCTCTGTTGTAATCATTGTCTTTTTTCGCTGTTATCAAAGTCCACTTATGTGAAGTTGACATGGATCTGAGGAGAATCTAGAAACTAACTTAATTTTAGTTTTTTTTTTTTTTCATTTTGAGTTTGTCTGCCACTATTTATATTACCATCAGTAATATAAACAACAGTTGTTTTCCCCCAGAAGGGGGCGTGGCCTTGAATATGCGATGTTATGCCGGTCTTGTGATGTTTTAAAATGGACAATTCTATTACAATGCATGGAAGCAGGACTAATGTGAATTGGTCGTAAGCACAGAGCGTACGTATGATTGGATAATTCTGAGACCAGTTGAGTCGTCACTTCCTGGATGACATTTTGGAGCCAAAAACAGGATGTGACCAAATTTGGACATTTGACAGTGGAGCTACTGGAGCGTAGCATGTCAGGGGTCCTATGGGTTTAAGCTAATGCTGTCAGTCTCGGTGTAACGCCGCTGGCGAGTGAAGTTGCCATAGCAACCTGTCAATCAAACCACAGCACAGGAGAGATTTGTGTGATTATTTGCTGTAATATCTTAATAATAGAGTGAAAAGTTAAAGATGGAACCCCAGGTCACTTATTAGAGGGTCCAAATAAATGTTGTACGATGTTTGATGTATTTCATGTGCATTAACCCACGATATGTGACTCTGATAGGTATGGTAACATGTCAGAAATCTGGCCTGGATGCATTTTAAATTCACATATTTCTATATATATGAAGCATCCTGTACTAGTTTGATGCTCCTGTCGGGAGAGAACGACTGTGGACCCTCCTTCTGAACAATCCCTTCATAGTGTCATATACTGATATTAATGTCGCCCTCACTAAGAAACATTAATATTTCCAGTGTCTCAGTCCAGGAAAGAAATAAAAGCAGATTAAATCTGACTGCGTCATATTCCCTACTGTCATTACAAGATCTTTCTTTATTTTCACAGGAGATCCCATTCTATCACATCTGGAGCGGCAGTCAGCGGCCCCTGCACTGCACCTTCAGCCTGGAGCGAGGCAGCCTGGCCGTGTCGCAGCTCGCCTGCAAAATCTGTGTCCGACAGGTGGAAGGAGAAGGACAGATATTCCAGCTGCACACGGATATCCAGGAGGTAAGGCTAATTCCTCACGCCCCGCATGAGAAATGAAAGGAAACGGCCATTTATCATGCATTGTTATTTAGCGTCTGCGTTTGAAACAAAGCCACGTTGAACGGGGCAGACGGTACGACTGCGTCTGTCGCCGGAGCCGAACAGTCGCGAAGAAAATGCAGCCGCACATACGTTTAAGCCTTTAAGTCGATTCACGCTGTGCATAATGTGGCGTGAATGAGCAGCGAGGGGGGGGTCATAGATTTTTATTTTAGGTAACATTATGTTGTGGGTTTTACAAACAGTGGTGGTGTGCCTTTGCTGCTTCAGTTTATGAATGCAACAAAAATGAACAAGAATGTCAAGAAAATGAACAGCATAAGCAATAAAATGAACAAAATAAGCAAGGGAAGGAGCAAAAACAGACAACGTAAGCCACAAAATGAGAAAAAATGAACAAAATAAGAAAGAAACAAGCCAAAATTAACCAAGCAGGCAACAAAATGAACAAAATAAGCAAGGGAAAGAGCAAAAACGGACAACATAAGCCACAAAATGAGCAAAAATCAACAAAATAAGCAAGGGAAGGAGCAAAAATGGACAAAGTAAGCAACAAAATGAGCAAAAATGAACAAAATAAGAAAGAAACAAGCCAAAATTAACCAAGTAGGCAACAAGATGAACAAAATTGAACAAAAGAAACTGGAAAATGAGTGAAAGTGAACAAAATAAGCAGTAAAATGAGCAAAAATGAACGATATAAGCAGCAAAATGAGTGAAAACAGAACAAGCAACAAATCAAGCAAATATGAACAAAATTAGTAAGAAAATTGGCACAGATGAACAAAAAAGCAGCAAAATAAGAAAAAATGAAACAGAGCAAGGAAAATATTTCACAAAATGAACGAACAAAGGAAACAAAATGGATGACAAAATCAACAAAATAACCAACAAATCGAGCAAAAATAAATAAAATAAGCAACAAAATTAGCAACAAATTAAGCAGCAAAATAAGAAAAAAAATGAAAGAAGGCAAGAAAATTAGCAAAACATTTCACAACCAAAAAATAATGAATAAAATAAGCAACAAAATGAACAAAACCATTTAAAAATAAACCAAAAAAATGAGCAAAAATAATCCAGCAATGAACCAAAATGCCACGATCGAGACCCAAACGGTACATTATGGGAACAGAAAAGTGAAGCTCTTCCTCCTCTGCCCTCGACGCCCTCTCCTCTCAAACCGCATTCTGGGAACTGAGGCTTAAAGACGGCACACGGTCAACCATTTCCAGGTCACCGGCAGAAAGACGGAGGAGACGGTAGACGTGGAGGCACAAAATGGAGAAAAGCCTCCTACGCGGACGTCGACAACGCGATCAGGACGTCAAAAAAGTAAAACCCAAAAACTGACTCGAGTGCTTCTTCTCTCTCGATCTTTCCAGACTCTACCTCCGCACTCGCCCCTCCCTTCCGGAGGCACATGCCTGCCTTCTTCTCAAGTGGGACCTTATGCCTTTCGCTTGCCTGACTCCATCCGCCAGAAGATCTGTGCCAGTCTGGATGTGCCCAGCGCTCGTGGCTGTGATTGGAGGCTACTAGCACGAAGTCTAGGCTTTGACAGGTCAGATCCGCCTCTCTTACGTGTGACAGACAATGCATAGAAACTTTGGATAGTGTCAGATCCGCCTCTCTTATGTGTGACAGACAATGCGTAGATACTTTGGATAGTGCCAGTGAATAGACAATTACTGCCTGGATTATGGTTAATATAATGTATGATTTGAGGTCTGAGTTGTCAGAAGGGATCATCCTCTGCCCTACTTAGAATTTAGCTTCAGCAGTAAAATTAATAAATACAAGCCTTTTGCACTGTATGACTATAACTGGGATTTTTCAGGTATTTGTACTGCATTCTTGCTTGTATATCAGCAACACTTAAAATGGAATCCCAGGGTGCATTCGTCAGTGTTTACATTTCAAAACAAAGGGAAGAACAGCAGATGGGCAGGAGAGAACGCATCAGAACTTCTGCAGCTGACATTGAAACCGATCCGCACATGGAAGCAAAGTTAATGTTAATTATTTTCCCAGCTTCTCGCTTGTTTGAATTGTATTTGAAGTTGACGGTTTAATAGTCCTCACGTTGCCGTGGCGTTGTGCAGAAGCAGCCTGGCGGGCCGTCCTTCTGAAGACCACTTTTTTCTAATTTCCATTTCAGAGCCCGAGCTTCTCACTTTCACTTGAGTGACAAAACTTGAGTCTCTTGTTCACTTTACCTATGTAATGAAATCTAATGGTCACCATCGGCGTCTCGCAGGCGCACGTGGCATATTTAATGTACAAATTTAGACACGTAATTAACCATGTCAAATAATACGTCATTTTCTCCTTTCAATGTGCCTTTCTTTCCTCCTTTCTTTCCTTCCGTCAGGTACTTGAACTACTTTGCAACAAAGCCCAGCCCCACAGGTGTTCTACTGGACTTATGGGAAGCCTGTCACCAAGGTGACGCAGACCTGGTCTCTCTGGCGACTGCGCTGGAAGAGATGGGCAAGAGTGAGGTGCTAGTTGTCATGACAACGGACGGGGATTGTTGATTGGTCAAGGACCAAGGGAGCAAGCAAGACATTTTTCACCACCGTGATAAAAATATGAATATGAAACTGCCTATGAATATGCACACGAGAAGCAAATCATAAGCCCACAGAGCGTTTTAGTTTGTTCACGTGTACTGTATTACCTCTGCCTCATCTCCGTTTCCACCGTACCCACCAGAACCCACTCCCGTGCGGGCCGTTCCACCGTTACTGCTAACGCGATTCGGCTTGAATCCTCCAAAGCCATGTTGCCTCTGCAACGTGCAGAAATAATCTAAGATATAGAATACAAGGCATAAATGAAGCGTAAAGTCATCCGTTACGGTACGTGTGGCGTTGACCGTCTTTTTAAAATGGTCAAATTGTTATATGTAAATAACAGTGGCTCGGGACGACAACAAGTAATGTTTTCAGCACGGTGACACGCAAACGCACAACACTGAATTATACATGTTTCAGCAGCAGCATGAAAGTGCATGATTATACCATCGCGTTTCCTGGCGGCGGCTTTGCATTCCGACACCAATTTCTTGAAAATCTGCCGTTGCGTCGTGTGTGTGTGTGCGTGTGTGTGTGCGGTGAATGACGGGCGGCACCGTCCTGTCTACGACCTCCTCAGGCATCACACACACACACAGAGGAGGTAATCATTAATTGGCTTTGAATTAGACAGGCCTGGATTTCTTCTTCAGCCGCTGACAAATCGTACCGGGACCCGACCCGTAAGGTCCCGGGGCTTCGTTGAGCTGAAGGTACCTGCCTCTTTGTAGCAGGAGGGCGGGTTGTGAAGTTAGCTTCAGAATTGGCGGATAACTAGACAGACGGACTCTTTTTATCGTACCAACAGATGCCTGAAAGCCTTGGCGTTGGCTTTCACCTCCCCGGCGCTCTGCGGCGCCGCCACATCTCCCCGGCGCCGCCACGTCTCCGGAGGAAAGTCTGCATGAGAGCTTTTCCGTCGTCCCTTAACGCTCTTTAAGTCATTATCCATACGCGTGGATTTTTCGTTTCCGTCGCCACCGTTACGATCATATAAACCCGCTTGTTTCCGCTACCAAGCTGCTGTTTTGATGATTTCAGTCGAACGGGCCAATGGGAGAGCGAGATGCACAGCGGATGTTTCAACTGACAAAATCCATGTTTGTTTGTCGTTTTTCAATGTTGTGCATCGATTCGAGGTGTGAAGTATCGTCTGGGAGACGTGACGAGTTGGTGAGATGTCGTGTTTTGGTGCGAGATATGGACACATGGATAGATTAGCCTCGCAGGCTAAAGGGACCATGACATGTACCTCAACTGACGACGTTACGATTCAGACTATTCCGGCATCGCCCGACGTGATGACATCACTGTTTACCGCCTGCTTCGAGGTCAGGGGCCTCGAGCTGTTTGCATTATCAACAGTTTTTTTTTTCCTCTCGGGTTATAGCTGAAATGTCTAAAATACTATCATGACTTTATGTTAAATATTGAATTTTTTTTTTCAAAGCAAAAAAAAAGTGTTCATATCGTTAAAAAACACAAAACCAAAACACAGGCAGTATCCCTCCTCTTCAGCAGTGAGTCACGTCACTGTTGTGTGTGAACGGACTGGGAGTGTGTGTGTGTGTGTGTGTGTGTGTGTGTGTGGGCAGGTGGGTGTGTGCGTACGGTACAGTACGTGCACATACTTCAGATCTGTCATTTCTCTTTGTAAGTGCTATGCAAGTACAAAAGAAAAGCAAAGCATTTGGCTTCTTTTGTTTCCAGGAAGAGTAATTCTATTTTTTCACAGCATCAACAGGGTTTTTATTTTTTACCCTAAAGTGGTTTAAGAACGGTTACAATTTTTTTTTTTTTGATCACGGGATGTGTGGGAAATTTTTTTTTTCCCACCTGGATGGGAAGAACTGGATCATCAACCCAGGAAGCGACTACTGAAAAAGCACGTGCGCAACGCAAACGTTGTGTTATGGCTGGCGTCGCGAAGGCGCCCAGCGGACTCTGCCATCGAGGACGTACCCGGGCGTGGCGAGGACGTACCCGGGCGTGGCGAGGACGTACCCGGGCGTGGCGAGGACGTACCCGGGCATGGCGTGGACGTACCCGGGCATGGCGAGGACGTCCCCGGGCATGGCGAGGACGTACCCGGGCATGGCGTGGACGTACCCGGGCATGGCGAGGAC
>JAQQAE010013553.1:0-12708 GCA_029823295.1 Pseudamia nigra | reverse complement strand
GATTAATTGGTTTTACATGTATTCCTATGGAAAAAGTCACTTCGGATAACGACTGATTCGGATACAGGCCATGACGCTGCAACGGATATCCGAGGCACCACTGTATATTTAACTGAACATACCGCAAAGACAAGATATAAAGACAACACTTCATGAAAAATGTGTGACGCATTATGAAGCACAAAATATAACAATGGAGATCCCAGACTGTTGAGACACTGAAGTTGTACATCAAGCAAGAATGGGGCAGAATTCACCTACAAAGCTTTAACAAATGGTGTCCTCAGTTCCTAAATGCTTACTGAATGTTGATAAAAGGAAAGATGATGGAACATGGTGCGAAATGTGACCCCATCCCAGCTCTAATGGAAAGTGTTGCAGGCATCAAATTAAAAAATCTTTGAATGTTTGCAAAAAAAAAGTGTTATCAGTTTGTACATTAAATATCTTGTCTTTATTGTGTATTTTATTTAATATTGGTTAAAAAGGATTTGAACATCATTGTATTCTGATATTATTTGCAATGTCCCAACTTCAGTGGAACTTCAGGTTGTAAGAACACGGTAATGGTACATATGTACAAGGATATAAAAGGCAAAGTATGAGTAAAAACTTAGCCAATGGATACAACCCTCCATGTCCTCAGTGTGACTCAAATGGAGCAGTCGAGGGGACGTTTAAATACCAGTCGTAAATGTCTACTCTGCTCTGTCTATTTCAGCATTGAAGTCAGCTAATCCACAACGACCGGCAGAGTGTGTGTAAATCTATGCATACAGTGGAACACTGCAATCTAGGCCACATGATCCTGAAACAATCTGCAAGAAAATCTATCAAATTATAGCCAAAATGCATGTTTCATGAGCTGCCGGCAGGAAACGAGCTATGATTTCCCAACCGTATAATCTCAGCTGGTTTCTTTTTTTTTTAATTTCCCCCATGTCGAGGTGAAAATCGTTGACCACCTCTTGCGCCGGGCTGCGAGGAGCTCTCTTGTTTTTACACTTCCAGTGCAGGGTAAAGAGGAGGTATTCCCGTTTCAGCAACATGAAAGCCCTGTCATTTTCTATTTATCGCACCGACGCAGCCTCATGAAACAAGAGACTTTTTTTTTTCTTCTTTCAACAGGAAAAAGGCTCAATTTTATCTCTAATCTGTCTTTACCTTTTCCAGCTGGTAACTGAAAACAGAGCCACGAGGAGGAGGAAGCAAAGGCCGACCATGGGAAACAGACGAGCTGAGTGATACGCATGAACATGTTCTCAGAGGAAAATATCACATCAGTCAGTAGTGATATTAATGTCAAATCATTATGGTAGTAACCTTTAAAAGGCTGAGTTTTGGTTAAGTTATTTGATATTATTCATTAGTAGAATGCAACAAGAGAAAATCAGCATGAAAGTAAGATGAACAAGATGTGGAAAGGCAAAAAAGTAAAAGACACAATCATCGATTTAAGGGCAAAATGACAAAATGCAAAAAATGACTGTGCAGGAAGCAAGAAGATACTCAAAGACAAAAATAAAAAGCTTAAAAACACTAAAATTTGTTAAAACATGCTAAAAAAAATAAAAACCTAAAGATTTGAACATACATGAATGCAAAAAATGAGGCAAAACCATAATAAGATACAAAGAAGATGCTAAAAGACATAAAAATCTTCCAAAAAGAGAAATTCTGTAAAACATGCAAAGCAATGAAAAATGTAAAGAGATGAAATGTTAAAAAAAAACACTTAGTGTTAAAACTAGTCAAAAAATGATGTAAAACACAAAAAGACAAAAACAAAAATGAGGGCAAAGACGATGTAAAATCCAGTGCAAAAACAATGTAAATCATGCAAAAAGGAAAAAAATGTAAAACTAAGAAAATGAGGCAACAGCCAAATAAGATGCTAAAAGACAAAAATGATGTAAAAGGCTTAAAAAACTGAAATTTTCTAAAATACGCAAAACACTGAAGATTAGGAAAAAGATTTAAAGACAAAAAAGACAAACATCATGTAAGAACCAATGCAAAACAATACTCAAATGTGACAAAATAATGCAAAACACAAAGAATCAATCAATCAAACTTTATTTATATAGCACCAACATAAAAAACAAATAAAGACCATGTAAAACCAGTGAAAATGACAAAAACCTTGTGAAAAGCTTAAAAACACAAAAATTTGGTAAAACATGCAAAACTGAAGAACAAAAGACTGTCAAAAACCACAGAAAAAATTATGCAAACAATGCAAAAAATGCAAAAACATGAAAATGAGGCAAGAGCATAATAAGATAGAAAAAGATGTAAAAAGACAAAAATAATGTACGGAAGACATGCAAAAAAATAAAAAATGACACAAAGACATAAAGATATTAACATAATACACAAATAAAAACAAAGAAGATGTAAAAAAAAATAAAAATAAAAAAGGTTGCAGGTCTTCCTCTAGTGCACCATAAGACCACACAGACGCTGCATTATCTGTGTCAACATGCCTCTGTGGTTGTTGATAACGCCACTGAAGGTCTTTCCCCAGCAGACTTAAAGATCGTCTCGATCCCGTTGAAGATGGCGCTCTCTCCCTCGCCACGCCGTGGATGTTTAAACATTCTGATAAAGCCAGCGTGTCTGTTTGCCTCTGGATTTGCTCTGAGAGCTCATCTGCCGGGGGTGGCCGGGACCGGGACTATCTCCCACTGCGAAGGGGAGAGCCTCACGAGCAGGATGTGCAGACAGCAGGCCAGATTAGAACCGCGGAAAAACTTCCAAAAATAAACAAGATATCACCTATTTATTGCAATTTGGGTCGAAGTTCTGCAGGGATGAGTTTGCGTTTTGTACTTCCTGTTCCCTCTGAGGTCTGGAGGTTGTTTGGTGAAACACAGGCTTTTAACAAACGGAACACAACCGAACCAGTGGAACTCTAAACACTTTCCATTCAGGCTCGGATTTGGGATCAGGATTCTCAAACAAGCTGCTAAATGAAGTGCAGAGGATTTTGACACTGAACGTCTACGTCGCATTGAATACAGATATTCATCAGCTCATTAGTCTGTCGATATGATGTCCTTATGTTGCACAGTTTCCTACTATTCTGCTCAAACACATTCAGCTCTTACTGCAGGGTTTTGTAGAGGAGCTCATAGTGTGAAATAAAATGACTACTTGGAAATAGGGCTGGGCGATATGGGGGAAAAAAATTATATCGCAATATATTTCACCAGTGCAATATGCAATAAATATATATATATATTTTTTTTTTTAAGACAGTAAAACAAAGTAAAGTCACTGTTAATGCAGCAGGTGTCTCATGTTGACCGTTCCTTCTGTGATTCCACTGCGTGTTTTGTACCCAGAGCGAGGAGTGAAGTTTTTGCATGACAAACTACTGTAATCCATGCCGTAAACAGGTTGAGGAGTCAAGGCCCATTTATGATCTACGCTAAGTTGACATACCCATACAGAGGGGGCATTCCGTCCGGTCTCTGCGTACATTACATACCAAGATTAGCATGTTTTCAGGGAGCTTAGGAATGTGTACCTCAACACAGAAAACAGAACAGTACCACCAGAATCCATGGGGGCATCGTTGTGCAGTATAGCCCGTGTGATACACAACACACTTAGCGTAGAGCATAAATGCACCTTAAAGGTGCACTCTGTCCTCAACAACTTATACCACCCCCTCCATGGGACTATGGTGGGGCGACTCCTCTCCAGACGCTGTAGAACTGAACGGTGCAGTAAATCTTTTATCCCTGCAGCCAATGAGATCTAGGCTGCATGGAACCAAGACTGCACTTAAATGTTGGACTCTTTAACTACACTTTAACATTTTTAACACTGTTACTGGGGCTCCATTAGCCAATTAATTTATTATTAAAAGTTGTTAATTTATTGTTGACTGTGCCTGAGCTACAGGATACCTCAATTTCTCCTGAAAGGGATAAATTATCCATCTATGCATGCATCCATCCATCCTGACACTAAAAGAGTATCCCTTGTAGCAAAGCTCAATTTCTTACATGTAAAGTTTGTAAAACTGTGTCACTGTGTAAATAATGTGCACAGCAACAAACTGCATTTCAATCATAAAGGCTTTGTTGAGCACCTGCATCTCCTCAGAAAGCAAACTGACCTTCATCTGTTGTTAATTCAAGTTGAAATAATTAAAGCTCCACATTCTTTACTCTGAACTGTTCACGTATTAGTACGGCTGTGCCGACCGTACAATAAAAATGCAGGAAATGTTTCAAGGGTGATACATGCCATGTCCACAAAGTATATTCAAAATGCTTAAATCTTTCAGGCAGTGAGGAGGGACATGTCGCAAAATCCAGCTGTTGTACATGATGAGTAAAGAGCAAGCCAGTGTTCTGGACCTGGGTGTGTGTGTGTGTGTGTCTGTGTGTGTGTGATGATACTTAAGGTTCATATTGATTTTGCATCTCATCATCTCGACACCTCACCTGCCTGATGATGTAGCTTCTCTTGGTTTTTGACATGGATTTCATGATCCCATATCCTCAGATTTACTCTGTACTGCACAGCGTTTCTCCAACTGATAGAAATGATAAGGACTGTTGAGAAAAGAGAAAAAAAAAAACTTTGCTCTTTCACTTAAGCTCCCAATCAAAACACGGTTGATTTTCCTGGCTTTCTTTAGAGACAGCGCTCATGTTTATCAGTGCGTCTGAGTGTGTTTACAGAGGCAACAAGGCGTCAAACAAGGCCTCAAAATCCGATGCGTGTATGACACAGGCAGCGAGTGTTTGCGCAGCACTCCCCACCACTGGCACTGCACTGAGTGACAAGTACAAACACAGCCGTCCCGGGCCAGCATTCCAGTCCCAGCGGCGGCTCACGCTGACTGCTGCTGCTGCCGGCGACGGCCTCTCACCAGCACCAGCTGCTAAAGAGGGAAACACTCCAAACGCAGCAAGATGTTCCGATATAGAGCGACGAGCTCTGTGTCGACCATCCCTGATGCAACGCTTTGCTTTCAAGTGTAAATATCTGCAAAGCAATTACACAACGTTGGATTTCTCAGAGGCCTCAGAGCTGACATGAAGGCCGGAGCGCAAACATGTGACAACACTGTGCAAGATGACGACACGTCAAATCATTATTTTATAAGTTTAAAAGAAGAACTGAAGAAACTGATGGGTGTGTGCATTTTAAAATAATTAAAAGACATAACAAGGCAACAGAGACCATGAAACAAATGATATAAACTAATATAAAAGACAAAAATAGCATCCAAACGACAAAAAAACATCATAAATATGTAGAATTTATCCCCAAACTGCAAGGCGCAAGCTCAGTTCGCTGCCGTATGTGAATTTCCCCTTTCTGTGGGATCAATAAAGTATATGTATCTATCTGTCCATCCATTTTCTACCCCTTAATTCTCGCATTTAAATACACAAAATAATGGAATGGATGCAAGAAGAAAAAAAAGACAAAAGATGTAAAATAAATAGAAAATGATGTGAAAGAGACAAAGGAAGTAATGCAAACAATACAAAAAATGACAAAAAATAGAGCGCAGAAAAAGACGAGAATGGTGTATAAGCTGTGAAACAATATAAAATATACAAAAAAAAAGACAAAAACGCGCAAAGGACAGAAAGAAATGGAACAGACAGAAGAAGGAAAAAAATAAAATGATGCAAAAGGGACAAAAGCATCAATAATGCAAAAAAGAAAAAACACATCCATCCCTCCATTGATCCATTCATCCATCCACAAAACCCAGATTAAACTATGGTCATTTCTAACTGTATCATCCTCCAGGTGAAATACAGCTCTATTGAAATCCTTTGTCAACCATCCCTGATGCAACGTTTTCCTTTCAAGTGGAAAAATCTACAAAGCAATTACACTGAGTCAGATCACTCAGCAGGCGTTTCATCTGACATCAGGACGGCAGCACAAACATGTTAGGACACTGTACTAACCCTTTACTCTGACAGGACTACAGCACAGCTTGTAATTATGGTGTGTAGAGAGTGACTAGAGGGAAAAAAGGTCCATTTGCATCTGCTCTTCGTCTAGCGCTGATAAACAGCAGCTAATGGCTTCATCTTGTGCTTATTGACACGGGCCCAGATGAAAAAGCTCAGTCGCAGACACAACAGCCATCTTATTTACAACACTGAGAAATTAGTCAGGCCCTCAGAGAAGAAGGTTGAGGTTAAGAAGAGGAGAAAAAAAAACAAGTCTTACATTCCAGCCGGCTTCTCCTACAGAGCCAGCGTCTGTAATTTCCCTTCCAGTGGTCAAGCACTTTCATTCAGGGACAAGCTGCAGTCAGCAATTTTATCCAGAGAGGAAGAGGAGCCTGAGAACGGAAAAGGTCCTGGGAGCAGCGGGTAGAGATAATCAAACACTCCTGTGACTCGAGTGTCTCAATCACAGCACACTGCAGCCCACCGAGGAAAACAAAGTCTCCTTATCTTATGCAGACACGCACACGCAAAATAAATGGCAACAACGGATTTCTATATTTTTCTAAGAACGTGGTTTATTTCTTTTTCCTCTGCGCTGAGCTTCTTAACATTCCTGAATGACATCCAGTTTCTCCGAGGCCTCGGCGAGTGTCCCGACGCTGAGGGACAGAGAAGGAGACGAGGGCGGAGGACCGAACTTACATGACTGGCTGACAAATCCCCAACCGGACGAAATACAAAGTCATTATTTCACTGGCCAGGGGTTCATTTAGGGAATCTGGTGGTTTTGAGGAAAGACTGGATTCCAAATTTGACCTTTGCATTGGCTCGAGCAGATTAGAGCTGGATCATAATCAATAATCGCTGTTAATTGTTCTTATAATTTTTTGCCAAATTTTTGGATGATATTATTCTTTTCTGTTAATATACTTCATTATTTTCTTCATCTTTGCTCATTTTGTTGCTTATTTTATTCACTTTTGTTCACATACTTGATTATTTTCTTTATTTTGTGGCTTATTTTATTCATTTATGCTCGCTGTTTTATATTTTAGGATTTATTTAACTGTTTTGCTCAGTTTAAATTTCCTGATTATTTACATTTGAGCAATATGCTCATGTGCAATCTTAGAATTCAATCTTTTCATCTTTTTGCATCGTTCAGTATCCCTCTATGTCATATTTTGCATTTCTTTCTTTTGCAGGTTTTATTTTGTTGTTCACTCTTAAATCAAAACCTCAAATAATCGTCTGGTTTCTGCAGTTTTCATGTTGAGCTAAAACTCCTGATTTGACATTTCTCTCTCAGAATTATTCGGGATGGCCCATGTTGACTCATGTGAACATTTCTACTGTGAGAACATTGTGACAAATAGCATGTCTCAGTATTTTGGGGTCATAAGCAGTCAACTACAACACACATCACACAGCACGGCTGCATGAAATATGGTTTCTGCATCAGCATCATCTGCATATGAGTAAAGGCAAATTAAGTAAAAACACATCATGCTCCAACTTGTTTGGTGCTTGAAGTTAAAGTCACACGGTACTTTTTGTGACTAATCAACAAGAGTATTCGGTTTGGCACTACATGATTGACTCAGATTTAATTATTCTGGTATAGATCCACCCTTTCTCCTAAAAATTATTCCTGAATTTCCAGAATATGTAGCTCTATATTGAAGAAACACTTGCGTTTGGTTCGGTATCCTGCAGCCCTGACTGCTGCTGTCCTCTACTTATACTTACAGTAACTAGGTGCCTCCACACATGTATGTTTTCAAGAGGGTCCAGCTGCCAACAAAAGGTCCATGAGGTCAGGAATATATTTTTGGCTGCACAACAGACATTCATGAGGAGTTCTGCAGAAGCCCTCGTGGACATGCCAACATACACACTTTGAATCATCCTATATGGGAAGTCTAATTTGGGATTTAGATGTCAGAAAGTGCCAACACCTGGCTATAGCATTAGAGCTCGAATCCAGGATGCTCTGTCACACGCTGGAAAACAACCTCCCTCAGTTACTCACTCACTCACAAGCCGCAAATCCAATCAAGGTTGGTATCCTCATTACAAGTGAGCGTTTAGGTGACCGGCCGCTGTGAACAGAGCAGCTAGGACGCAGAGGTTCCCTTCATCTGCTGCGGAGTGGGAACGAGGGGAGATGTGCTAAAAATGACCAGTGAAGACCTTTATGTCACCGTGGTCCCTATGTCTTTTTGTTTTTGTGCACATTTTAACCCCAACATTAGTTTTGTTCCTTTCCATCTTTTGCAACATTTTTGCCTTTTTGCATCTTTTATGTTTATGTATGTCTTTGTCATGCTAATTTAAGTGGCTTCTGTCTTTTACATGATTATGATCTTTTACAGAGTATTTTTGTATCTTTTTTCATCCTTTCTTGTCTTTTCATGCCATTTTGCTTAATTTATGTAGTTTAAATCAGTGGTCCCCAACCCCCGGGCTGTGGAACGGTACCAGTTCGTGGGTCAATTGGTACCTGGCCGCACAGAAAGAATACATAACTCGCATTATTTCCGTTTTATTTATTATCTGATTCTGAACGATGTTTCATTTAGGAAAATTACCAAATTCTCTTTGCCCTATTCTCTTACCTACATCCGCTTCCTTCTTAATGGGGTTCCTTCGGCCGGAAACACATAGAACATTACCGCTAACTTGAAACTCCCAAGATCACAAAATGAACAAAAAACAAACGTCTTTGGAAAGTTTCTTTGCGCAGGGTAAAAGAGCCAGTGAGGAGACAGAAGAGCCTACGACTTCAAAGACAAACAAAGCTGCACTTAACAGACAATACCCGGACCTGACTTAAAATATGGATTTATTGCAACACGTTGCTCCCATTCATCGAACCCGCTCTGCATAATATGCAGCAACCGGCCCTAATGAGGCAATGAAGCCTTCAAAACTGCTTTGCCACTTGGAGACCAAGCATTCTGTATTAAAAGACAAGCCTTGAAGTGTGAAGCGGGATTTTCTGCAGTGACAGAAACCAAAACGAAATTATGGAGAAGACTGGACATAAGCAACATGCTTTGGGTGCCATTGTCTCACGTTACCCCTCGATAGGACTGTCTGGTTGGAGAGAAACAAGCTCAGGGTCCCACTGATTCAACGTTATGGTGAGTTGTATTTGTTCTTGTGGTGGATCTTATGTTGAAGCTATGTTTAACCTTTACCATTATGACCAGAGGGTGAGGGGCTTGGAGGCCGTTACTCATGTTATGATGTTTGCACGATGTCACAAGGACGCTGGTAATAAAGTTGCAAACACCGTGGATTCAGGTTAATTATTATATTTCGAAAATACCAGTTTCTATGCCGGTCGTATCATTTTATTTTGTTGTATTTATCCGCCACACCTTAAAGGCCAGTCCGTGAAAATATTGTCTGGCACTAAACCAGTCCGTGGCGCAATAAAGGTTGGGGACCACTGGTTTAAATTACTCTTTAATATACCACAGAAATATGTGGGAAAAAACAAAAACTGAGGCTGTAAAATTGCATGGTTCTCAGACCTTATGGACATGAGTGCATTTTGTTTTTTTGCACCTTTGTGTCATTTTCATGCTTTGCATCTTAACTTTTTTCCATCTTTAACATTTGTCTTTTTGCCATTTTGTTTCCTTTATGTACATAGTTTCTGTGCTCTATATGCTTTACATGTTTTTGTTTTTTACATTTTTACCTTTTTGTGTCTTACTACATATGTCAGTTTTTCTTTTAGCATCTTTTGTCATCTTCTTGTGTTGTTTTCATGGCTTTGCGTCTTCACTTTTTTGCATCTTTTACATTTGTGAATTTTTGATATTTTGTGTCATTTTGTTTCATTTAGGTAGCTTCCACTTTCACGTGATTTTATTTACATAGTATGATGTCTTTTTAAACCTTTTGCAATTTTTTTTTCTTGTCGCATCTTTTACATTGTTGCATCTTATTTATCTTCCTGTGTCATTCTCATGCCTTTGCATCTATTAGATTTGTATCTTTTTCATCATTTCTTGTTTTTTCATGTCATTTTGCTTCATTTAAATTACTCTTTAATGCACCACAGAAATGTATGGAAAAAAAAACAAAAACTCAGGCTGTAAAATGAGCAAAAAAATTGCATGGTTATCAAACCTTATGGCCATGAGTACATTTTGTCTTTTAGCACCTTTTGTGTCATTTTCGTACTTTGCATCTTTTATTTCATTGCCGAAAGACTAAATGACTGACTTCAGTCTTTGACTCAAAAAAAAAAAAAAAAAACATCCTTTAAATTTGCATAATAATTTGACATTTATCATAATAATTATTGAGCTTTTTTTTGTTCCACATTCCCCAGCTCCACCACTGAGGACATTTTTTGTCTCTGCTGCCGCAGCATGCATGATGGGTTCTATCAGAGCCATGCCTCCCCCCTTCCCCTCCCTCTGATCCCCACCTTTTCTCCAGCCTCCCTTCTGTCCATCCTGATTATGTGTTAAATCCGCCCATGTGTCGGGATGGCGGTGGAAAGAATGCATGGCGGAGGGAGCCGAGCGGGGCTGCGGAGACCCGGAGAGAGCAGCCTGAAGATAGCACCCCATTAGAGTGATAAAAGAGGCAGAGGGAGGAGAGCAGCTGACAGGACCAACATGCAGGCCCCCGCCGCTGATGAATGCCAGGTGGAATGGGTCAAGCATGATAAAGGAAACTGTTTATTTTCTTATTTAAATAAAAAAATAAAAAAACACCAATACTTTCTGTGCAAACGGTCGCTCCGGCCAGCGCTCTGAACGTCAAATGTCTTTATAAATATCATCTCTAAACACAGGCCCGGTCCAATGTAGAGTCTGTCGCCTGTGGTTTATATACAAGCATGTTTCCTCCCTGTGTCTTTCCTCCATCTGCCTGACTCTGAAATCTAGCTCTAAGCCAGCCTGGATTCATGCCTTCAAGTACGGCTGCAAATTTCATCTGTGTGATCGAGTTCAGATGCCGACGCTACAGAACAGTGCTTTGACACTCAACGGGAGAGGTTCTACTGAAGAGCAACCCAGTTGCCAGAAAATACTGTCAGTACAGCTGATTGATTTTGCTCAAACCAAAAAACCAGATATCCTATATTAATGGGAAAAAAATGTCACTTTCTTTAATCACATAATTATCAAAACTCCTGGAATATGTTGCTTATGAAATGCTCAACTCTGCCTGATCCCCTTGAGCCAACACATGTAATTCCAGTCAGAGGTTGGCCGGCGGTACAATCAAAAGCCCTATAATTGTAGTCTGGATCAGTTAGAAGAGGCAATTGTCACTTAATCGACCGTCATCATTATAAATTTGACCTTCTTCCTGCTTTGTTCCTTGTTTTTCCACACTGTACAAGAACCCAGTGAGTTTGATCCAAACCTTGCCATGGCAACTTGATTCACATATGTATTTAGGTTCATTGTGCAATAAATGACTTTGGTATGAGTTAGAAAATGGTCATGTTCTGGTTTAAAAATGACTAATGCAGTGTGAGTTGTTTCACATCTGTGCAGACTTTTCCTGTATTAAAATGAACAATGATAGAGTTTCCTCACTGTAACCAATGCAGCAAAAAACTACACACAGTAGAGTTGTACCATGTTATGTTAGATTATGCTACGTTATGCTATGCTATGTTATGCTATGCTACGTTGTGTGGTGTTACACTTATGTTATGGTATGTTAGACTGCACTATGCTATGTTACAATATATTATGTTACCATATGCTATGTTATGCTATGCCATGGTATGGTATGCCATTATATTATGCTATGCGAGGTTATGTTATGCTATGTTATGTGACAGCATGTTATGCTATGCTTTGCTATGCCAAATTATGTTATGGTATGCTATGTTATGCTTTGCCATGTTATTCTATGATATGTAATATTATGCTACACTGTGTTACATTATGCTATATTATGCTACGATATGCTACGTTATGCAATGCCATGTTATGCTATGATATATGTTACACTATGCTAGATTATGTTATGCTACATTATGCGATATATTACATATGTTATGCAATGCTATGCTATGTTACACTGTATTATGTTACATTACATAGGCTATGTTATGCTATGCCATGTTATTCTATATGTAATATGCTACGTTATGCTAGGTTATGTTACGCTATGTTATGTTACAGTATGTAGTGCTACACTATGCTACATTATGTTATGTTATGTTATGTTATATTATGTTACGCTGATATGACATGATACATGATCCAAACATGACCATGTTGTGGATGCTACATGGAAGCTGTGCTGATACTGCATAATTTCTCATGGATTCTTCTCTACAAAAGCCTTTTCTTCATTTAACAAAAGATGCTTAAATGTGCAGCAGATGTGAAGCTGGACCAGCAGCCGAGCAGAACCTCCAAGTCTTCTGGGGCCAAAACAAACCCAGGACCCTCCAGCCCTGAAGAAGATCCAACTTCGTTGTGTCACTAATACATTTGTCTGGGACACAACAGACAAGTCGAGCTAGGTTTAAAGTTATGACATTTCTAGACTAAACCAGTTGTTGGCAGGTATTCTACAACTCATTCATTACATACAGATGTAGCGGTTTTTTTGGCAACTTTACTGCCGAAGCGTGGCACTAATGCTGCGGCATCCGAAAAGGGGGGGGTCATGTGGGGGTGCAGTCTAAGCTGCCAACACTAGGGGCAGCAGAGTGCTTAAATTCTGACTGAGCAGGTATTTATGCACATATTCTTACATTTTTCAACCT